>JAENPR010002058.1:0-83237 GCA_018135685.1 Themeda triandra | reverse complement strand
AGTCATTCATTCATAATTACGGTGGTTACGGTCGACTGGACACTAAAACTGATATTAAACGAGGGGTCCGATACACTTCTGAGTTTGGTGGTTACAACTTCACTCCCCGCCTTCATACTAGCAATCGGAGCTTGGTTCCGATGTACAAGGGCAAGTGGTCGGGCTGGAAGGACTACTGGTTTTACATTCGGTTTTGCCCTGATGCGGATGTTGAAACTGCAAGGGCTCGAGGTTTGGCGAAAGCTCATCCTCTTGTCTCCCGCTTATCGCCCATCATGGAGAAAGCGAAAGCTCAGTTTGTTCCCAGCACACAAGAAGATGAAGCCAGTCAGTATTACTATCGAACTGCTTCGAAACAAACCAGCCGTGATCTAGCGGAAGAGTAGGAAGTGCTGAATAAACGTCCTCTGGATCCTTCGGTCCAATTTATCAATTTTGTGACTACTTCATCAGGATGCGTGGTTCCTGACGTATCTTTCAACCATCTCCCTGAAGCTGATAAGGTAGATTATGCTGTGGGAATCAAAAACAATGTTGCGGAAGTATTCGACGCTTATGGCATCAAGGAGCACAAAGCGTGCACGGAGCTTGGGCTAGCATCCGCACGTCTTAACTGAATGTTTGACCTGATTGGAGTTCCTTATTCGAATCGTCGTGACCCGAGTCTTTCGGTTGACCCGGCTGTTGTGAAGGCTAAGCGCGGGAGACGCGATAAAGGCGGACGCTCACAGTCCATTCGTGGGCGAGGCCGTGCCCAGAAAACTCAAGTCCTCGAAACGAGAAAGCGAAAGGAACGTTTCCAAGAGGCCCGTTACTCTGAACCCGCTGACATTATTTTTGGAAGGGAAATCGTGAAAGCTGTTAAGCCTAGCTCTAGCGTGACTTTGGAAAAACTCGATCCTAAGGAACGTATCTTTTTGGCATGGTCCGACTTTTATCGCTTTCGCCTAATTTGTATCCTTGCATTTTCTAAGTTACCTCAATTTAACCAATTATTCCGCCCTATCGTTATTTTCAGGCTGAGCAAGGCGAAAGCACTATGGTTGGCCGTGCTGAGCTTAAAGATCCTCGTTAACTGATTAATGACGATGACTCAATTTTGGGTCTCAATCTTGGTCCCAGCCTTGGGGTCAAGCGATCATCTGCCCCATTGGACAAAGATTCGAAGAGATATAAGACTTCCAACAGCAAGCCAGTTTCCGAAGCAGTAGCACCTTCCGGTGTTACGAAAAACGTTTCGCACCGCTCTTCGGGTACTACCAGTCAGCTTGGTAAGTCTCACTTTTATAAAGAGTCCTTGGTTGAGAACATCTTTCAGGTCACCTTTTCGGGCATGGAGAATTGGATCTAGACTCGTGCTCCGATAGTTACGGTGAAATGGTGGTTTATTCTGGATCCAGCTCTTCCGGAGAACGTGACCCCGACAGAGAGAGAGCTTACAAGATCTCAAATTCTCTTGGATTTCCTGTAGACACCGTCTTATGGCGAAAGTGAAGCGTGATCAAATCAGAATTCTTCCGAATGAAGTGGCCTTGCAAGCGACTGATGAGGCAGCGGCCTCTTCCGGTATGCTGGAGGTAGAGAACAGTTTGCTGAAGCTCAACCGGGCTTCTCTTGCTGATGCCGCTACTTCACATCTTATCCAGGTGAATTGCACTTTTGACTTTTCGCTCACTCGACTCCTTCCGCATGAATTTTGTTTGACTTGTTCTTTCGCACAGGCTATTTTATTGAATCGGGCGCTTTCTAAGAAGGATGAAGCTAAACATGCTTCCCTTGAGAAGGCTGTTTCCGATAGGGATGCTAGGATTAAAGAATTGGAGAGAAGTGAAGAAAATGAAGAAATGTTTTGAAGATGAGAAGAAGAAGACTGAAGCTGAAATTGCTGAGAAGACTACACTCTCCGCGAAAGTTGATGAGCTTAGCGAAACCGTGTCTGAGCTGAGACAGGAGAAAAAGGAGTACATCAGACTGCTCAGTATCGAGGGGGAGAAGGTCTTCCTGGCTTATAAAAGCCTGGTTGAAGGTGTTGGGTCAGAAGTTAAACTTCCTGAGAAGATGCCTCTTGAGGACTACCTGGGTTGGCTCGCGAAAGAGTTGTCGAGCTATGAGAATGTGCAGAATACAGGTCGTAGCTATGCTTGCCTAGAGTCTCTTGGAGCTTTTGCTCAATGTCTTCGGGACCATGGCTGTAGACATGCATCGAAAATGCCGATTAAAGCCCCCAATGAATATTACGGGAGGACTTTGGAAGCTAAAGTGGATGCTCTCCGTTTTTATGATGAGTTTTGGATGAAGGGGGGCCGCGACATGGCTCTTATCCGCGTAGCTCTTTCGTGTGGAGAGGTAATATTTTAAACTGAGTTTACTTGTTTGTTCTCGATGTTTTCCAAAATTTTTGACTACTTAACTTTGCTTTTCGCAGACTCCTGAAGCCAAAGACGTCATCCGAGCTAAAGTTCAAGAGTATATCAACCAGCGCAATACTTGCGAAAGTGGGGCTGCTGGTGGTTCTGGAGATAATCGGGCGTCTTCTTCCGCTTCTCAAGAACAAGCCCCTTCCGCCGACGACAACGCCCCTACTGAAGGAGATGCGACCGCTCGAGAAAATGCCCCGGTAGCTTGATTAGGACCTGCTGAAAACAATGCTTGAACTTGTGTGCGTGTGGACTTGTGCGAATGTTGTAAAACTGATGTCGTTAAATTATTTTCGTTTGTTTACTTGAATGTTTCAACAGGTTGACGAGGCTGATCTAGCCGATGCGGTTGAAATTTGTCAACTTGCAATTTTGAAAGATGACTTTCACGTCTCTGGCGAATCTTGGTGTCGCTATCGCCAATGCCATCCTCATCGACTGCTAGGAGTGTTTATGTGCTCTCGACTGCGACGAAGTCTATGAACTGCCGAAAAAATTGTAAACTTTTGGAATCAGCGTGCCGAAGTGGATGCTGCTTCCGGAGAGGGACCGTCGAGGTCCAAATCTACCGGAGCCTTTCCGAAGATTCCAAAGGATAAGCCTGTTGAAGACGTTCCATTAGAGCGTGCTCGGTATAGTTTTATTCCTGTGACCCCCAAAGTAACTGAGGGGTCACTGAAGGTGCCCAAAGAAGAGCCCCTCTGATGTGATTTTGTAACTTCCGACGTGTTAAAAATGCAGTGAAAATTTTGAGTCTTTGCTTTTCTATTGAGTGCTGCTCCTTGCGCGAGCCCCCAACTCATACTTTCAAAAACGCCGCCCCCTACTTTTTAGAGTTAGGGGCAAGCAGATTTGACATGCTCTGCCGCTTGCCTCGACATCCGCTCAGCTCTAAAGGTTTCAAAAGTGCCGCCCCCCACTTTTTAGAGCTGAGGGGGTCGAGGAAAGCGCTTACGCTTTCATTACTGTATGCTTGCTTTGCGCGAACACGATGTTTTCATGCACACTGCTTATGCAAAAGTCAAGAGCGAAAGACGAAAGGTGTTCTTTTTGCATTTATTTTGTCAATACAGGCGGTCCGAGAGCGTTAGCGCTAACCTTGCAACAGTAGACCAATGGCTACTCAAGTGAGGCAAGTCACTCCAAATCAAAAGCCTAGAAATTCTAAAGCCTAGGCCTAAGATTGCTGCAGAATTCCGTCACTATAGGAGCTCATGCTCTGAATTAGGCGACAAACGCTCTCTCTAGGTGATTGTTTCAGCCCTTCTAAAGACGACATCTAGAAAGAGTCCATCTAAACTGCGCGAGCGCATAGCTTAGTGAAATCTACAGCATGGCGTACGCATTGCAATAGTGCTGATCTGAAACCTTTTTCCTGAATGCCTTCTATTCCTAAAGATCCGCGAGCTGCACTCGCTAATTGTCATAAATTATGAAAGTGACTTGCTATATTGCTATTGTGATTAGACTGGACTCCTAGCTTGAGGGCCCTCCCTTTTATAGAGCGCCAAATTTTCTAATTTTGAGATAAGTGACTTGCCTTTAAGACTAGGCTTTGGATCAAAAAGTAATGGCCTACAGTTTTGGCTTTTAATGTTGAGACCGTATCTTTTTTCTTTAATTGAGAGGATCGTTTGCTTTCTGAAGTGTGGCAGCCCGGATGCTTCTGATCTATTGTCAGGACTGACAAAAGTTGGTCATCATAAAAATATCAAGATTTGCTCTGAACTGCTATCGAATCTTCTGCATTGAAGAATACGATTGCTTATGTGTTAAAGAACAGATGGGTGCCGGCTGACCCGTTGATAGGACTGACCGAAATTAATCATCATGGAGATGTCAGGACCTGTTCTAAAAAATTGCCGTATCCTTTGTATTGAAGAGTACGATTTGTTTCCAACATTTGACGGATGGGTTCCAGCTGTTCCTGATCGCCTACCGAATTTAATGTTCTTGAGGTGATGTGCCTCTATAAATAGCTTGAATGGCACCAACTGTTCTCACATCTTTTCTTGCTGTGTTCTAGGGTTGTTTTGTTGTGTCCCATCTTTTCTGGCTATGGTTAGCCTTTCGGCTTGTTGTGCATAGCCATCCGTGTTGAAAGCGTTGCTTTCTTGGTGACGTTAGGCACGGGTGATTATGGTCAACAAGTTGAATCGCTGTCCAACTATTGGTTGGTTTAGGTGAGGTTAAGCGTGAACCTCTCTTTTTGCTTTCTTGCGCTTATGCTTGGCCTTTTAACATTTGGTTCATGTTCATCCTTGTCGAAGAGACTGAACTCTTTTGTCTAAGGTCGACAAGGGTGAACTGACTCAAAAGTTAAATTGCCGATCAGTTATTTTAGTCTGTTCTAATGAATGCTTGCAGTTAAACTTCTGGTTTCTTAGCTTCAGCCTCTTTCCTGTCTGATTCGACGAGAAGGAGGTGAACCAAGAAACCGAGGGTTCGATCGCACTTTTGCTCATAGTTTCTTTTATCCACCCATGATGTTTGATTTACCAAATAAGGTTTAGCTATAAAGATTATCTGTGTATGACTAGTGATTGGTTGTGGTTGGTCTTTCGATTTTTGTGCTTCCTGAATCTCCTTTGCTATGCTTCTGAGTCGAGGAGATTAGTAATCACAAAAATCAAAAGTTTGACCCCAAATTCTCCTTATGATGATCACTGCTTGTTGTGAAAGTTTGTTTTGGGTGGTCTTTGAGCTTTAGACTTGCTCTGAATTTTTCAGAAGCTAAGCCCCTTCTGAGCCATTTTTGGCTTGCGCTCGCTTTTGAACTTTAGACTTGCTTTGAGTTTTTTCAGAAGCTAAGCCTCTTTTGAGCTATTGTCGGCTTGTGCTCGTTTTTGAGCTTTAGACTTGCTCTGAATTTTTCAGAAGCTAAGCCCCTTTTGAGCCATTTTCAGCTTGCGCTTGTTTTTGAGCTTTAGACTTGCTCGAATTTTTCGAAGCTCTTTTGAGCCATTTTTGGCTTGCGCTCGTTTTTGAGATTTAGACTTGCTCTGAATTTTTTAGAAGCTAAGCCCCTTTTGAGCCATTTTTGGCTTGCGCTCATTTTTGAGCTTTAGACTTGCTCTGAATTTTTCAGAAGCTAAGCCCCTTTTGAGCCATTTTCGGCTTGCGCTCATTTTTGAGCTTTAGACTTGCTCTGAATTTTTCAGAAGCTAAGCCCCTTTGATTACTGGAAAGAAAGCAGGTTGTTTACAGCCTTACCTTAAACGACCACTGCGTTTTGTCGAATATGCAAGGTGTTTTCGCCTTGTTTTTGACCTTTTGAGGAAACCTGATAAGCACTTTTTTTCTGGGGAAACATATAGTAATAGAAGTAAGGGGTACAAAGGACTACCTCATTAAAAAACCTCACACCTTTTGCAAGGCTTCCCCTGTGAGGAAAAAGAGTGCAAGTCCCCAAAATATTGTCTTTCAAAAGTAAAAACGACAAAAGAAAATTACACCTTGATTGTTCTCTCTTCTATGGGTAGAAACGACGGAGGTTATCCATGTTCTAGGTGTGCATTTACTCGACACCTTCCTCGTTGATCAGCTTGAAAGCCCCTTCTTTGACCATACTTGACACAACATAAGGTCCGTACCACTGTGGTTGCAACTTCCCCTGCTTGTTTGGCTGCCTGATGAGGACCATGTCTCCTGGATTGATGTCTTTCCGTAGTACTTTCTTGTCCCTCTAGCTTCTAGTTTCTTGATGGTACTTGTCTAGGTTGTCAGCTGCCTCTAGCTTTCTCTGTTCTGAAGTTTCGATTTCGACAAATCTTTCAGTTGGAGTGGTAGCTACGATTTCAGTTCGAAAGGAACCGAGCTTCATTTCTTCAGGCGTGATTGTTTCTTCTCCGTATAGCAAGCGGAAGGGAGTAAAATCTATTGATCTTGTCTTTGAGATGTTGTGGCCCCATACGGAAGTTGTCAACACCTGAGCCCATTTGCCCTTCTTGTCTTCCTTCAACATTTTGGATAACGACGTGAATATCTCGGCGTTTGCTCTTTCGACTGCTCCATTTGATTGTGGATGATTTACTGAAGCAAAGGAGAGCTTTATGTTTAGCTCTTCGTAGAAGCTTCTGTATTCCGCACAGTCAAACTGTTTGCCGTTGTCTACTGTAATGTAAGATGGTACCCCAAAGCGACAAATGATTCTCTGCCAGGTGAAACTGATCAGGGTTTTTGATGTAATTTTTGCTAAATCCTTCGCTTCTATCCACTTTGTGAAATACTCTATAGCGACTACTGCAAACTTTAGGTTTCCTGGAGCTTGCGGAAGAGGACCCACAATGTCTATCCCCCATCTTTGTAGTGGCCAAGTGGGAATAATCGGGCTTGTTAAATTTGCTGGAGCTTTCTGATTTTTGGCGAATCTTTGACATGCTTCGCATCTTTTGATAATTTCTTTTGCGTCTTTTGAGGCTGTTGGCCAATAGAATCCTTGCCTCATTGCTCTGTGAGCTATCTCATGTGAGCCTCTGTGTGCTCCACACATGCCTGCATGCATTTCGGCTAGAAGCCTTTCCCCTTCTTCTCTGCTGACGCACTTTAGTAGCGGAGCAACTATGCCTTCTTTGTACAGTTCTTCTCTAACAATTATGTATTGCTTTGTTCTTGATCTCATTCACTGCAGCTCTTTGTTATCTTCTGGCTCATAAGTCCCTTCGAGGAAGGCGACAATTGGGGCTCGCCAATCATCACTTGTTATCGCATGTATTGCTTTTGGATTTTCTTCTTCATCTGTTACAGCCTTTAATGAGAGAGTCTGGTAGAATACATCTGGAGGTAATGAGATTTTTTGAGCCGCGACCTTAGCCAGTTCGTTTGCTTCCTAATTTTCTGACCTTGGAATGTGTTTCAGAGTGAAACCCGAGAAATGTTTTTCCATTCTTCTCACTGCTGCCAAGTATCTCGCTAGTTCTCTTTCTTTTGCTGTGTAATCTTTCTCGATGTGGCCAACTACTACTAGTGAATCTGATTTTATGATGCATCTGCGTATTCCCAGAGCTCTCAACTTTCATAAACCCCGTAACATTGCTTCGTATTCTGCTATGTTATTTGTTGTTTGAAATTCTAGTCTTGCTGCGTATCTCAGCCTTGGACCTGCCGGAGGTATTAGTATTGCTGCTATTCTGGCACCTGAATTGCACCACGCCCCGTCACAGAAGATTGTCCATGTCGGTTCTTCGAATTTGATTGTTGTGTCGAAAGCTGACGGGGTCCAGTCTGCAATGAAGTCAGCAATGACTTGAGACTTGATTGTAGATCTGTGTGTAAAATCTACTATGTATTGGTTGAGCTCTGCTGCCCATTTCCCAATTCTTTCGGTTGCTTCGGTGTTGCGAAAAAGTGCTTCTAGCGGTTGTGCTGAAGTGACAATTATGCGATGTTGCTAAAAATAGTGCTTCAGCTTTCATGAGGCCATTAGCACTGTGTAAGCTATCTTTTCGAGTTCTGTGTAGTTCATTTTTGCTCCTGATAAAGCTTCGAAGACGTAGTAGATTGGAAATTATCGAATCCTTCCTTCACTTTCCCTTTTCTCTACCAGTACTGCGCTTACTGCTGAGTGGGAGGATGTCAAGTATAAAAGCAAATCAGCTTTCACCGTTGGTCTGTTCAGTGTCGGAAGTTTGCTGAGGTAATGTTTCAGGTTATCGAAAGCTTGCTGTTGTTCTGATCCCCAATCGAAGTGGTCTGCTTGTTTTAGTGTTCCGAAAAATGTCAACCCTTTTTCTGCTGATCTCGCTATGAATCTGCTGAGTGACGCTATGCGTCCTGCAAGCTTCTATACCTCTTTTTTGGTTGTTGGGGGTTTCATGTTTACTATTGCTACTATCTTCTCTGGGTTGGCCTCTATTCCTTTTGCTGATACCATGTACCCAAGAATTCTGCCTTCTTTGACACCGAAAGTGCACTTTTTAGGATTCAGCTTCAGACCGCTCTTCTTCAGGTTGGTGAAAGTTTCCTTTAGATCTTCGATGTGCATTTCCTTTTTGTCGCTCTTGACTACGATGTCATCCATATAATTGACCAAGTTTCGACCTTTTTGATTGTTGAAAACTTTATCTGCCATTCTTGTGAAAGTGGGTCTGCGTTACGTAGGCCTTCTGGCATTCTCCTGAAACAATATGTTCCGCTAGGCATGATGAAACTTGTCTTTTCCTCGTCATCTTTATTTAGCCATATTTGATGATAGCCTGAGAAACAATCTAGTAGACTCATTCTCTCACATCTGGCCACGATATCAACCAGCTTGTCTATTCTCGGTAGAGGGTATGGGTCTTTCGGGCATGCTTTGTTGAGGTCTGTGAAGTCAATACACATTCTCCATTTCTTGTTTTTCTTCTAAACCATTACGACATTTGCTAGCCATTCCGGATACTGGACTTCTCTGATGACTCGTGCTTGTAATAGCCTGTCTACTTTTGCTTTCACTGCTTCTGCTCTTTCATCAGATATCTTTCTTAGCTTTTGTTTTCTTGGTCTTATTGTTTTGGACATTTTTAGGTTGTGCTGGGCGAGCTCTTTGTCCACTCCTCGGAGATCGCTAGCCGACGAAGCGAATACTTCTTTATTTTCGTTTAAGAATTTGATGAGCCCCGCTTTTTCTTCATGTCCGAGATCTTTCCCGATGTGCACAAACTGATCGGTAGTGTATTTTGATAAATGGACCCTCTCAGTTTCCTCTGTTGGTTTCGCCCTCGCTTTCACCTTTTTCTCTGTGTTTTTGTCATCATCTTCGCTTTCGTTTTCTTTTTCGTTTGTCATCTTGACCTCGTTGATCATGCTGTAACCAGGTATCGGCTTCCCTTCAATTTTCCTGGCTACTTCTTGATCACCGAATACTGTTATTATTCCAAAAGATGAAGGCATCTTCATGCACAAAAAGCTCTGCTTTATTATGGCATCGAATTTGTTTATGAATACTCTTTCGAATATTGTAGTGTATGGATAAGGCATGTCTATGATGTCGAAGGTGATATTCTCTGCTCTGGCCTTTTGATCTTGTGCAAAAGCTACCTTTAAACTTGTCTTTCCAATTGCATTTATTCTTGAGCCTCCAAACCCGAACAACGCGTTTCCTGTGGAATCTAGGTTCTTCTATCGAGACCCATTTGCTCGAAAGCCTTGAAGGATAGGATATCTGCTGAACTGCCGTTGTCTATCAAGATATTGTGCAGTGTGTAGCCATTGACATTTGCTGTTGCGACGATTGCGTCATGATGTGGATAATCTCTGACCTTGAAGTTGTTTTCTGTGAAAGTGATGGGTGCCATTGACCATGGTGGTCTGCTCAAAGGTAGCCTGGGAGTTACTTGTGTATTCTCCTTTCGTATTCCTTCCTTGCTCTTTTGCTTTCGTGTTCCAAACTGGACCCACCTGTGATAGCATATATGTGTCCCTGCGACGGCAATACTGCATTCACCAAGTGACTTTCTTGGGGGTTTTCTTGAACTTGTTGATGGTCCTGCACCCCTAGTGATGATACTGCTGCTGATGCGGCTTGATTTTGCGGAAGTTGGACTATTGGGTTTTGGGTGGGTAAGGCCAACTGTATGCTGGTTGATGATACATAATTTGTTGAGGGTACTGCTGAAGTGGTGCTTGATAAGGCATTTGATATGGAATTTGGTTATGGTTTGAAGTGCAACTCTGCTCTCGTCCCGAGTTGTGGAACACATGCTTCGGATTCTCTTTAGGAGGAATTGCATCATCCTTCTCCTTCTACTCTTTCGCCATCTGAGTGTATACGCAATCTCTTGAGAAATGTCCTTTGTCTTCGCCGGAGACAAAACAATATGGAGTTCTTTGACCTCCCCCGCGTCCTCTTCCTCTTCCGCGGGGTGGACGCCCGCCCCTATTGCCTTGGAAATTTTCTCTGCTGTTATGCTGCTGCGGTGGTACTTTATGATTTAGGGCGACCTTCTGGTTTGGTGGTTGTTGTTGTAGGTTATTTACCTGCCGATAGTTCTGTGTGTTTCTTTGATTGTACGATTGACTTGGTGGTTGGTTTTGCCTTGGAGTGTTATGTTTCACATTGGTTCTTGCTGCCTTACACTTCCGCAGGTCGTCTTCCGATCTTGCAAACTTTCGCATTTCTTCGAACAGCTCCGTCACTGTTCTCGGTGTTTCTCTGCTTAGATGAAAGGCACAAGGGCCAATCTCAAGGCCCTGAATTGCCGCTGCGATGACTACGTCATCAGAAGCATTTGGAACTTGCACTCTTAACTGAATCAACTTGTCTAGATATGATGATAGTAGTTCTCCTTCTTGTCTACATGTCATCAGATCTCTTGTCGTTTTCTTTTCTGTTTGAAAACCTTGGAAGGTCGAAAGTAATTCTTCTTTGAGCTGTGCCCATGTTCGAATCAATAGTGTCCTTAGGGAAGTGTACCAGTCATAAGTGACATCTTCTGCTGCCATGATGAATGACTTAGCTAAGGTAGTGGAGTCCCCTCCAGATGAATGTACTGCTGTTTCATAACTTGCTAAGAACTTTCGCGGGTTTGATTTTCCATTGAAAGCTGGTAATTTTGGCTTATAATTTGCTGGCCATGGATGCCTTTGTAGTTCTAGCAAAAGTGGAGAGGTCAGGTCTAATGTGATCTGCTCCAACTGCCTTGGCTGCATGTTTTCTGGAAAGAGATTTGGTGGCATTTGCACTGACTGGAGTTGAGCTGCCTGAAGCTGCTCTATCTCTCTCTGCAGGGCTATTCTTCTTGCTTCTGCTTCTTGTACTTGTTGCTGAGTGAGAGCTTCTCGATTCTTCACTGCAACATACTGTGCTAGTTGGTTGCATTGCTGTTGAAGAGCTCTGACTTCGGCTTGACTTTCATTGAGTTGCTTTAGAAGCTTGGCATGGTCGTTTAACTGCGTGTTTTCTTGCATTAGCTCTTCGCCTTCTTGATCTTCCAAGTCTTCTTGGGCCTGATTGGTATGATCCTCAACATCTGCATCTTCTCTTGCGACTTCAAGCGCTAGAGCATCTGCAGCTCTTGATCCGTCAGCATCTTGCTGCTGACCAGGCATCACTGTGGAAGGTGATAGTGTCGCGGTAGCCTCCACTAGCTTCTGCGCCTTCTGTCTCCCTTTCGGTGGCATGGTCATGTCGAGCGACAACCATGGGTGGGTGCCAATGTTGGTGTTCGCTCCAATGACCGAACACCAAGAGTAGGAGACCGAAAGCAAGAACGAATGTAAAGGCGAAAGTAAATGACGAATGCTTACAGTGGAACAAAACAAACAACTTTATTCCATTCCAGAGTCGACCCCTTTACACGGTGCCCCTGGGGGTCTATTTATACCCGTTCGTAGACTTTATATGACCAAAATACCCTGACTCACACCTACAATTATTACATCTGCTTCCCAGCTTCAACTGAGGATAGAAACGTCTTTCATCCTCCAAGTTGGTTTCCTCGGCCATCCTTCATGGCCCAAACCGGCCCAAGATGGAGAAAGCGGCTTGTAAGGCCCGGCCCATTGATTGCCCGTAGCGCTCCAGAGTTCACCCGTCAAAGGTTAGAGACATAGTACTATCGCCGGATGATGCTTTAGCGAGGGATTGACCGAAGGAAACTCACAGATAACGGACGAAAGCAGCGACCAGCTTTCGCCTTTGCCCCCGTAACGCAACGGGATGGAAGTGAGGGCGAAAGCAGCAATGCACTTTTGCCTTCACTTTCGACTCTGCTTTCGCAAAACCCCGAACGAAAGTGTATGCGAAAGTGATGATCCACTTTCGCCTTTACTTCCGACTTGATCATCAACGCTAGGACCAGAAGTGAAGGCGAAAGCGACGATCCACTTTCGCCTTCACTTTTGACTTGATTATCGTAACACGGACCAGAAGTGGAGGCGAAAGCGACCGCCAGCTTTCACCCTTACTTTCGACTTCCGTCCCGCTAAGGAATGGGAAAGCTTTAGAACGATCTCAACTGCGAAAGCTGAAACTACCTTTTGCCTTACACTTTCAGTGGTGCGCAGGCTAGGGGGGTGGATCACATCCGACCTCACCCCAACACAACACTTTGGCTTCTTGCCTGTACGGTCCAAGAGGGCCAGATGTGAGGCTGCTCTTGGACTCTCAAGGCACTTATTGGGGGGAACAACTTCTTCATTTAGCTGCATAAATTGAGACAACACAAGGACACACTAGGGAAATAAAGATTAGCGTTAGCATTAGTCCTCCCAAGTGTTAGTGGTCCTTGCGGGGCATAGTCACTCCCACAGCAAGGTGTGCTAGTGGGTAATGACACACACCACACTTGCTCTTTGAGCAAGACAGACTTCTATTGCCACTAGAAGAAGGGCTCACAACGTAAATGTGTTCACAGGGAGAGGAGAGTAAGTGAGCAAGGGTGCCGGTGACCAATTTTATGGGTCGGTCGACCTAGACCCTTGGAGACTTTTAAAGTGTGGATTTAGCAGCAAGATGGTGGATGGCTGTGTGATAGAGTGAGGGTGCTGGGTGGCCATACCCTAGGTCGGCCGACCCATGCTACTCCTCTGATTCAAAAAGCAGCACCACCATGAGCATTGGTAGGATGAGTAGATCAAAACCCATATGTTGGCTGCCTACCTCCTGGGTCGACCGACCCAGGATGCTCCTCCCCTTGCTTTGTGCCAAAGTGGGAAGTGAGTGGAGGTCACTCTATGTTGGGTGCACTCCCAACATATGTCTCTCTTTCTTCCTTTCTCTCTTTGGGAGCATGCTCATGGCATCCCCCTTCTTGAAGTGAGTGAGGATAAGGAAGAGGGCAAAGGCAAGCTTCTACTTATCCTAAGCTTAGAGAGAGAAGAGAAGGCAATGTGAGCTCAAGCTGATTCTGAGTGTGGATTTGGGCTCACACCACAAGGGTGTTCACAGGGGGAGAAGGGCAAATGGTGGAGTCCCAAATCTAAGGTAGGCCAATCTCCCCTAAGCACAACTAAATGTTCTATTGGACTATGAGCAGGGAATCCTGATGAATCCATGAAAACATCTCTGAATTGGCACAAAGTGGGGGTCGGCCGACCCCCAAGTTTGGCCTCTCAACACTCTCAACCTTTTGCCATGAAATTCCAGGAGAGTGAAGGCTAGGCGTGGATTAGAGGTAGTGATATTTCAGTGATTCCCCAGTCTAGTGCTTGATGAATGATAGAAGGTGATTGGAGAAAGTGGGGGCATGGCTCGAGTGATTCTCATGGACCATGGGAGCACTCAAGTATGCCTCGTTGACCACTTCACAGGTGTGAGCTGGTGGTTTGGTCTCAAGGTGAAGAGGGGTATCTATGCTTAGAGTGAGGGACCAAGGGACCACTTCTTTCAATGTTTGGCTAGCATAGTGTGTATAGGAATGTGATGTGAGTAGAAGACAACAGGGTGCCAGTGGGGTTCATGTGTGGGTCGGCCGACCCACACTTGGAAACCCCTTGAGCATCCAAGTGTTGTCCCTAAATCTACACATCTAGCCAAAGTGAAAGAAGTATGAGTGGGCCTAATGGTGGGGTTGGCTGACCCCTACCTTTGGCGATCTACTAGCTCAAAGCCTTGGTGCAAGTAGCTCTCAAGGTTATGATTGGCTTAGTGGCTTAAACACTCTTGCCGAGCTAAATGGAATGGTGAGTTTCTTCATCTTCTTTGCTAAAGCAAGAGGTGAGAGTGAGGGAGTCTAGCTCCTAGGATGTAAGTTGACAGTTTCCTGTCTTTCTTTTCTTGTGGCACTCATCCCAGAGCTATATGATCACACATACCAGAAGCTGGAAGGAGGTGGGTCCAACCACTGGGTCGGCCGACCCATGGTTGGCCTCCCTAAGCTCTGGCGACACTCTCAAGCAGCAAGCCAACTAAGTGCACTGAAAGTTCTTTGCTTAAAGCTGCAAAGTTTGCCAAGCTAGCTTCATCTAGATGTTCAAATAAGCCTATGGAGCTATACATGTCATGATCTTAAGATTTTAGGTTCAGCAAGTCATGAACATGGCATGGCAAAGCAGTGGGGCAAAGTTGGCAGGTAGGTGGCATCAAGGCTGGGTCGGCCGACCCAGCCATGGGCCCCTCCTAGTGCCCAAGTTGCTCAGCAGGTTAAGCAAAAGGTTTTCTCATTTTTTTTCTTTTTTTGTTTTATGCATGATGACTATGATGCAAAGGTAAAAATAAACATGCCATTGGAAAGGGAAATATTTTTAGGTCTTTTTACTTATGGCTACTACTACACTAAGTTTGAGAAGGCTTGGAACACTAAGGAGAAGAGAGAAGGCCAAGTGAGCTTAAGATGACTCTGGTTGTGGTGTGGGATTGAGCTCAACTTGGGGTGCTAGTTATAGGGGTGAAAGGGCAAGGCAAGGCCACCCAAAGGGTAGGTCGGCCGACCTGGCCCTGGCCCCTATGAAGCTTGTTCTCACTTTGGACAAAGAATCTAGCCTCATGTTTGCAAAGAGTCACAAACATTGGACCATAAACCTGGTCGGTCAACCAAGGTCTGTGCCCCCTACCACTTTAGTCATGCTAAGGTTGTCTGGCAAGGATGGTGGTGGTCATGGTCCAAAGTTGCTGAGGTTGCTTCGGATTCCTATGTTTAGTGTTTGGTGAAAGAGAAAAGGAGAAAGCAAAAGTGGAGACAAGCATCAAAGTGATTCCCATGAACAATGGGGACACTTAAGCATGCATTGCTATTCCCTATGCTGGCTTTGGCTAGTGGTATGTGTGGAGGTATAAACTCCATATACCCTCACGGCCTAGTTTGGGCCAACACACTATCGCCAGGCCGGCCCATCAAGCTTCAAGACCGATCGGCTCAGGCTGGTCGGACAGCCTAAAATAGGCAAGAATATCGAAGACCGACAAGGAGGACAAGACCTAGCTGAGATAGGAAAGTTTAGACTTGTAAAGTATGTAAACTTAGTACCAGATAGGCTAGTTCCGACTTGTAACCTTGCTCCCCGTGATATATAAGGAGAGCAAGGACCCCGTGCCGAGGAGGATAGAATCCGGCATAACGCACGACTCATACATCCACATCATAATCGAAACAGAGAGCGGGACTAGGGTTTTACGCATCTTTGCGGCCTGAACACGGGTAAATCTCGTGTGATTGCTCCCTGTTTACGTCTTGCTCGCAATCTCGTGCGCCTTCCGCCAATCCATTACCGGTCAGGGCATACCCCTGGTCGGACTATCGCCGATATTTCGTCGACAGTGGCGCACCAGGTAGGGGGTGCGCACCGAGATTTCACGTCGATCAAGATGGTTTCTTTCCCGGCTTCCATGACCTTCGAAGCTGGCCTCACCTTCAACTTCGGAACGTTCACCTGGACTTCCAACTCAGCAACTGCTACTACAACTCTCACGCCTCCGGCTATCACGTCGACAATGGCACCAACAATGGTGGCTGCGCCAAACCAGATCCAACTCATCCCGATGACCACCATTGCAGTCCCAACCAATCCACCACTGATAGTTGACGGCACGGCCTCAACACCTCTGACCGGTCCTAACCAAAGGAGGCATGTCAGCAATACGGATCTGCTCCGTTTGATCCATCAACAAGACATGAGGTTGATCGAAACCCATGCCAACTTCGAGTCGCTCCGACGACGCGTCAGGCACGATCTACAACTCGCGCGACAACAACGAATTCCAAATCCATCGACACGAAGGCAGAACAACCAGCGTAGAGTCACTTTTGGGCGCTCCGAGCGGCCATGTTTGCAGCCGGTGAATCTACAACGACGCGTTCCAACAAATCCTCGTGGCAACCATACACGGCCAGATGGCGGAAGAAACTCACAGCGGCTCCAACCACGGCCAACCATCGTTCGTAGTGGTCGGAGAGGCCAGTCGAGCAATATACGGCAGAGAATCTTAGCCGATATTCAAGATCTGAGAGAGAGGACTTCACAACAAGCCTCGCAGAACAACAGCAGTCCAGCTCAGACGACACAAACTACCCGACACGATGTACCTAGTCGGAGTTACGCATCAACAGTACAGCGCAGAAACGCCCGTCGCAACGAACGACGGCGACGCCAGCGAGAAATTCGATGATCTGGTCGAAACCCACCAACTGCGCCTACTACTGCGGCAACGCAGCAAGAACGATCCCCACAAAACAACACATCTAACGCCCGGTTGTTCGCAGAACGCACCGAGCTAGCTGCTGCCCTTCGTCGTGATGAACAACGGAGGGAAAGACGACGGCAAGAGATATTGACTGCCATGACAACATTAGGTGCAATGGAGCAAAGAGCAGAACGGCCATGAGCACGATCAACTCAGTCTCCCTCAATGACGAGGGCATCTGCACACAGGGCCAGGGCACTTGCTGACCGACACCAAGACGTAGAAAGGAAATGGAGGGAAGCACATCAGAAACACATGGCAGCAACCAGAGAGAATCACCGCAGTTTCGGCATAAGCCCATTAAGGGACGACACAAGGGATTCACCTAACATGGATGAGCCTCGTTGTTGTACCCAACCCATACAAACGACCACTGTATACAAACGTGCTCGGAGTCCTCCCCCCAGTCGAACGGTTCCATCCGTCCAAACAAACCGTAATGGTTTCATCACTCCCTTCCTGGACAATTTGCTGACTCGAGAACCAAACTGGAGGCTCCCCAGCCCAACTCCTCCTGAGGATAGGATACCGCCGCGCACTGAGCACATATTCCCTAATCCAATAAACCCAGCTAACCTTCGGCGCATCAGAACAGTTCGATCACCAGGGCGCAATACATCAGAAGGCATGTTTATCAACGGCGAGTGGTACGAAGTAGTTCAAAAAGGAAGCCGGTTGAGAAAAACTCAAGCTCCTTAGATTCCTTTACGAGATGTGCCTTTTCCAAAAAGGACAATCTCAATACTACTCGGAACGGGATAAGTATATCCGACCACGCCCGACGCCGAGACGATCAAGTCTTGGACGATGACGACCTACTACTCTGCATCGAAGAAGATCCGGTCATGATTCACGACTTGGAAGAAGGAGAAGCAGAGCCGGAAAACTAAAAAGAATGAGAGATACGTCCTCCTCTTTTATCAGCACAAGTCTTCTTTTTAGGCGATTTCCCTTTCAAGGTTTAAGTTAGCGTCAGTCGTACACATCGTTGTAAGTCATTCTAATGACAAAAAAGCAATCTAATGTGTACTATTTTATAATGAGAAATCAAGTTCTTCGTGTCAAACACTTGAGCACATGAATTTTCTTGTCATTCAAAGGAAAATCATCCCTCAGATCTGACGCGTTACGACATTCTCTAAATAGAGGATTCCAAATCCTAAAAACAAAATCCTACGGCATAAACATGACAAAGTCATAAAACAGGATCAAAATAAAGAGATAAATAAAAGGAATCTCGAAGGATTCTGGCACAAGACACATCTCAAAAGATCCAATTCTTTCATTAAAAATATAAAATTTTTTACAAACGGGGGACTGATTGCATCCAAGCAATCTAGTCATCCCCGAAAAGCTTGCCGACCACCAGGTCGACAGGAGTCGCGGCGACGACGGCCTCTGCCGCCCCGGTGAACTCGACGGCGCCGCCCTCCATGGCGTCATGCGCCGCCACCGACAGCTCCATGCCACGGTCATCAACGCCCGAGATGGCATCGACGGTGGCATAAGCGGCGGAGGCACCATGACGAACGCCATGAACCGCCACCGCGGCCACTTGGCCGGGGATCGCCGCCAGCCGTGCAATGACATCGCCGCCCTGGGCGTTCACCGCATCTTCCGCTGCATGAGCGGCCTCCTGCAGCTGCTCCAGCTGCTCCGTCAGCTCTGCAAAAATAGAGTAAAAAATTAAAAATGCCAAGACGAGAACAACTCAGGGCATATGAACAACGGAGAACTCAGTACTTACCGCCGACCCTGATGTCGGCAGCCTCGCGCTGCCGAAGCAGCGTATCCACTTGGACCTTGCGTGCCAGCCTCTCGTCCGCCGCCTCATTGATGGCGGCGTTGGCTTCGGCGTCGAAGTCGGCGACCCGCTGCTTCTCCTCCTCCAGCTCCTCCTGGGCGGAGGTGAACGCCTTCAGGAATAGGTCGGCGTTCGCCTCCGCCTGCCCCAGTTGCTTGGTGGCCTCGGAATAGAGATCCCGGACGTGCTCCAGCTCCGCCCTACAGCGGTTGAGCGCAGACGCCAGGGAGTTCGCTGAAACGCTGCTCAGCGAACGCGGCGTGGAGACACTGGCGGCCACCGCCACCTCTTCCGCCGCCGCCTCCTCCGCCACGACGGTAGCCGCCTGCTCCGCCACAGCAACGGCAGCTCCGGCCTCCACGACCGGAGCCACCTGCTCAGGGGCCGCAGCCTCCGGCACATCCCGCGGCTCCTCCGCCGCCCTCCTCGCCGCCTCGGCGGCACCCGCAGCGGAGGTGCCTACCGCACCTCCAATGGTCAGGAGGGTGTACCTACATTATGAATGAAAAATAGCGGTTACACCAAAAGAAGAAAACCCCAAGATTAATCAAGGAAAAACTCCAATCCAAGCTCACCTCCTCCGCGGCCTCACCTCCCGAGGGGAGTTCACTGACTCCTCCTCCCCCGCCGGGCGCTTACCATGGCGGCGGTCCATCTAGATGGCGGCGACGAGCGAATGCAATCTAAAAACCCTAAATTTGGAGGGCAGAAGGAGAGGAGCAAGAACAGAAAATGCGCTGCGGATAGAGAAGTTCTCAGTGCAGGCGCCAATTTATAGAAGAGATTGGAGGATTCGAGAAGGCAACCGATGGGATCGTGGGTAATCAAAACCCCGTGGCCCTCTCGTTCCCCGAGAGCACGAAATGACGAAAACCGCTCCACCAAAACGACGAGCATTTATACGTTCCCCCCACCTCAGGAACCCCCTGCGCGCTCGTTGACTCCCGCTGCCAGAGAGTTGGAGCGATTGAGTCACTGACATCTCAATCCCATGCCAAAAAAGAGAATTGACCCGACCGGAGTCCAAAGGTGCATACCAGAAGGACATGACAGGCCGGTTGCTGATGTACGGTTGCATCAGCAAACGAATATTCTTTCGCTCCACAGGCGATCACGATGTGACACGATGGACGAAAGATAAGTATCCAATATCTCTAATAAATTTTCTATTTTTCCATCCATTTCAAAAGACCACACTTTGGAAAACCAGTTTTTCACAAATTTCTTACCTCAAACACGAAGCAAACCAGGAATGCACTGTCTCTGGTCCCACTCGCTACGTGTTAACAGCACCACGCTCAAACAACACAGAGTGCGCCAGCGGTCGCTCCCAAACGAAAAGGGCTCCAAACACTCCGGCACCGTCTTTGTTTGTTTAGGATCATCTAATCCCTAAGGCCAGTCGGCTCTTGAATGAGAAAGAGACTAGTGTTGCTTTGGCAATTTTTCTTCTAATTCTATAACAAGCATAACTTAGCCTTCTGCATGATAAATCTTACACACCACATGACCATTCTTTCAGGAACAAAGGCATGATCAAAATCCACCACGAGAAGACGGTGGCTCACAGCAAAATACAGATAAGTGCTCTCCTAACCTAACATACATGCCCTCACCAATCTTTTTTCAAAAAAGATTTCTTTACACGAACTACTTCAAAGTACGTTCAACACATATTTACAAAGCTAAAAACATCCTCTTTTCTTTGTACCAAATGGCCAAGTACGTCACCCCTCCAACAAAAACAATCGGCATGCACTTGTCTCGATCAATCCCGCTACGTGTTCACGGCTCCAACGCTATACAACACGGGGATGACGGTCGCTTCCAACGGAAATAGGGCCCTAAGTGATTCGGCAACGCGCTATTCACTATAGGTCATCTACACACCTGAGGACTGATTAACTCTAAGGAGAGGCGATTACCAAGGCCATTCTTAAATAATACATCCTGATACAACTTCGTGTCATAGATTATATCAAATCAATACAATTCAGCATACCTCATCAAAACATTCACTCATACCAAATTTTCTCTTTGCAGCAACAACTCGAAGAAGCGTTCCAACCCGCTGTAACAAAGTTACAGTATAGCATCAACATTTCAACCCACACAATCCGATAATGAGCTGGGATTTTTTCGCCAATGATACCGGTTATTTCGGCACACAAATAGCAAAGCTATTTTCATGGGTTTAGATTCAAAACCATGGTCTCACGGCCACTTGGGGGGACCGAGTTAAGTAGCAAAGCTATCTTAACTTAATCATGACAAAGTTATGGCATGGTTCAAACTGACCAGCCCAAATGAAATTTGGCCTGCTCGGTCTCACTCAAAGAGTGGTCGGAAACACATAAACCATGATATAATGATCAGTTGTCTTCTTTTTTAAGACCCTGACATAACGTGTTCCACCTCATCTCAGGCTCGGGGACCACGTGGGCCCACGTCACCTGAGAGGTGACATGGGCTAGATCCTTCTTTTAGAGCTTGCTGCAACATATACTATCTTACAGCAACCTCGGGGACTACGTGGGCCCACGTCATTTGCATGACTCGGCCTGATCCTTTCTCTTTACAAAGAGTTTAGTTTCAAAACTAAGCTAAGGCAACGACCAATCACGACAGATACCATGTGATGGCAGGCATCACACACTAACGTGGGCCCACGTCTCCAGATTTGGGACCCTTTCAAAATTCTTTTTTCTTTTCAGGAGCATCATAAATCTTTCGGTCAAAACCGAAAACGTCAACCAAGTGTAAGCAAAGTGTGGTCGGAAGCATTAGACGGTCCTCCAGCCATGCTCGGACCATATGTCGAACGTGTGTCCGACCACTCTTTCTCACTCAACCAAGCAAGACGGTGTTTTTTCCCTCAAGATCCATGATGCTCGGGGACTAGCTGTGGAGGTATAAACTCCATATACCCTCACGGCCTAGTTTGGGCCGACACGCTATCGCCAGGCCGGCCCATCAAGCTTCAAGACCGATCGGCTCGGGCCGGTCGGACAAACCTAAAACAGAGCAAGAATATCGAAGACCGACAAGGAGGACAAGACCTAGCCGAGATAGGAAAGTTTAGACTTATAAAGTATGTAAACTTAGTACCGAGATAGGCTAGTTCCGACTTGTAACCTTGCTCCCGTGATATATAAGGAGAGCAAGGACCCCCGTGCGAGGAGGACGAATCGGCATAACGCACGAGACTCATACATCCACATCATAATCGAAACAGAGAGCAGGACTAGGGTTTTACGCATCTTTGCGGCCTGAACCTGGGTAAACCTCGTGTGATTGCTCCCTGTTTACGTCTTGCTCGCAATCTTGTGCGCCTTCCGCCAATCCATTACCGGTCAGGGCATACCCCTGGTCGGACTATCGCTGATATTTCGTCGATAGTATGCTCCCTAAAGCATCCAAGATGCTTAAAGTGGCATCCAAAGCTAAAGTCATGAGCAATGGACCATCTCTCCTCGAATTCTGGCTAGTGTGGTGGGCATAGGATCCTTGGTTGTCATTAGGAGGCAGCAGGGTGCCTGGTGGCACCAAGTCTAGGTCGGTCGACCTGGGCTTTGGAGCCCCAGGGCATCCTATACTACTCCTTGGACCCCTGCTTCTAGCCAGAGTGAAGAGAGAGGTGGTGGACCTCACAGGACAGGTCGGTCGACCTGGCCATGGTGGCCCTAGCAGCTCAACTTTGCTCTAACTGATTTTGTCAAAATAAATTATGCAGTTTTAAAAGTAAACATGCAATTGAAAGGAAAATGCAAAATTGAAATGCACGAAGTAAATATGAGATAACTACTGACATACCTGGTCAGCGGAGGGCTCTGTGTTTTAGGTCCATAGAGCAGGACCTCTCCATTGACAATTGAGCTTGAATGCGCATCATTCCATCCTGGAGATGGATGGGGATGATTGCACTTTGCCAAACCATCAAGATCTCCATTCTCTTCTTGATCAAGGTTTCATTCAAGGCTCATTTGTGAATTTATCTCAAAGACTTACCCTTTTGGATTCGAACTTCCTGCAAGGGTTAGTCCAGACATACAACCCAAGTCTACACTAGTAATTTTCAGTTCAATTAATCAAACTTGACTCCATGTCTTATTTGATTAAGGTAGGCAGATTAACCTAAGCACCACGCTTAATTTAAAGGGCCTATGGAAGCACTCTTAAGAAGTACAACCAAACCAAGACATACTAGAGTGGAAGATGGAAGTTGGAAAATGAAGCACATAGATTCACAATAGGTGTGAGGTTGGATGACATCCTTGGATCAACTCATCACTCACAATTTGTGATTGAATTGTGAGTGATGTGGTCATTCCGTCACTAATGATAGGATGGTTTTCTCTTGACGGTGACTTCTTCTCTGTTCGTGTAAAACTGTCGCTTCACCTTTCCCAATAGCAAGAATGGGAAAAGGCGAAGATAGATGGCTTTTGTGGAGACATTCTAAATGAAAGCTCCACACACCTATAGGAAATGTTGGAGATGGGCATTGGCGTTCCCGTGTGGCTTCCCACAAATGGGTTGGCTTGCACCATATTGATAAGCACAGACTCAAAAGTGCATCCCCCAAGCTAGGCTACGAACCCATGGTGACATAGTCAGCCAACGGTGCAGAATAGTCAGGGATGATCTTTTGGGTCATGGCTTCTTTGATAACCAGTGCAAAGCCTCCTTTCTTGAACGGGTTTTGGTTCCCAAAAGGAACCTTGGAGGTGGAACTTGACAATGTCTAGTTCACCTCAACAACCGTTCATGCACCGTCTAGCTCCGAGAAGCAAGACAGGTGGGGGGTAAACCCCTAACACTAATCAATAACTAGATTGGTCATTGACCCTAGATTCGATCCTATTAAAACTCCTAGGCTGACGCTTTCCTCGGCAACGGCACCAGAAATGCTTGTTGACATTTCTGAATGCAATCTCTAGAGACAGACAGAAAGTCTAGTCCCCGACAACGGTGCCAGAAATGCTTGTTGGCATTTCTTAGCGCAACCACCAGAAGTATGGTGGCAATGCCAGAGATGCCAGGAGGGGTAATTCTATATCTATTGGATATTCCGCAAGCGCACAGAATGTACCGCTGTAGCATTTCACTGAGGAGTATTCCAAGGTTGTCGATTTATATTTCTCCCAAGGGAAAGCCGTAGCTAGGAGTTAATATGGGGAGGAGATCCAGTGTCTATAATCTACTATCACTAGTGGAAGAGGGATAAACGGAATGTGTAGGAAGGATGGATCAAGAAGCTAGCAAGAAAGTCTAGGAGATAACTAGTGGTGTAGTAGCTAGGTGAGAGAGCAACGAGAGAGTGTAGGAGTCCTAATGTATCTTGGCTTTACTTCCATGAATTAGTTCTAGTGTTTAGATTCTGGCCCAGCTATCCTAAGTATACGTGAGAGTTAACTCACCTCCTACTATGGCCGATAGGCGAAATGGGTGTGGCACAGCAGCACCCTGAGGCGGCTACCAATTCTGGCCAACTATTATTTGCAACTTGCCTAAGAACACTACGAAGAGAACTCCAAGGTCCCGGAGAGGTCTGTCACACTATGCTCCGGGCGTTCCTGAGTGCGACAAGAAGTCCACACTGCCAGTCCTAGTCTAGACACCATGTCTACACTATTTCTACTACTCTTAGCCTCCTAGCTACTCTAGGCCTAGCTAAGGCTTCGAGCACTTCACAACAAGGCAAAGCAATGTGCCAGCAGAGAGGATTGTATACTTAAGGTAACTAAGACATAAAGTAAATACTAGCACTACTCAGAGGAAAGTAAAGGAAGAATAATATATTAAATGCTGAGAATCTTACTAGAATAGGAGGAAGACATACTAGACTCTCCAGAAGACGACTCCGGAGACCCCGAGCTTCACTCGACTCACTCTAACTAACACACTACTACTACTACTATAGTGGACTACATAGCTTCACATGGCTCTCAAGAGGCTTCTCCTTGATGTCTTGAATGAGAGGGAGTGAGGGGGTATTTATAGTGGAGAGGTGGAGTAGAGGCTACCCCAAGTGGGAGGTGGAGTAGAGGCTACTCCATCACCATGTCATCCATCTGTGTGCCCCTCCACCATGCGCCGTTGGATCCACCGACCTTGGAATGGACATCTGGGAATTCCCACACATGGGAAATGTGATGGGGAGGTCGGTGGAGTGCAACCGACCTTGAGTAGGCCCACATCCCAGGTCGGCCGACCAGGGGTTGGCTAACCTGTGGGTCCCACTCCCCATCTAGAAGGTCCTGGAGTCGGTGGGATGCTAGGACAGGTGTCAACCCTCCATTGGTCAGGTCGGCCGACCTGACATTTAGGGAGGTTGGCCCACCTGCAGACTCCACAGTGTGTCCCCACTTGTAATCTTCATTGGCTTGGTCATCTGAGGTGTTCTTGATTGCTGGATGCTTCCTCTTGGCTTCAAAGATACATGAACTCATCTTCTTTAATGTGCAAGTGTTGCACATTGTGATCCAGTGGTAAGTATGAGCTTGAGAGAGCATAACTTGGCTTGTGCTAGCTAGGCATGCCCTGGACCCACAAGCCCTAGGTCGGCCGACCTAGGCTTGGTTGCTCCAGGCTACCAGCTGGTGCCTCAAGCTTGTTTAGTCTCTGGAAATGGCCTTCTTGGTATGTGTTGATACTTGGCCATTTCTAATTTGCTCATCTTTGCTTCATTTAAGCTTGATCAGGCTTGAATAGTGGCTGTTTACACCTGCATCCAAATAATGACATGTACAAGTGGAACCAAGTGAATTGCACCTATGTCACTACTTATTTGCATGGTGTATCTCCTGAACTTTAACCATTGTTGACGGCTTTCATGGGGTGAAAATAGGGTATAATTGCCGTCAACACTGAGACAGACCGAGAGGGAGTTGGCTGCCGACTTGAGTGTGAGATGTGGTGAGATTTGGTGATGGAGGTGTGGTGATGGATTTGAGATCGATTTGAGATGGATTTGGGATGGATGGGATGTGTGTGTGGGAATGGGAATGTGTTTAACATGACTATTATTATTATTACTACTACTACTACTACTTGTTGCTGCTTCGCATGCGCTAGGATGCAAACCACAGCCAAACTATAGGATCGCCAGATCCCTTTATTTTATCTTTTCTACTAAAGCTCATTCGGTGCTGACCATGGCCTGCACACATCCGGCGGTGTGCAGATTTTCCTGCTTCTCAGAGATGTCAAACGGATTAGAAGGTCTCGTGCCTGCGCTCAAGTTGGAGTTTGGAGTTGCTTCCGCGTTACTTCCGCCTTCTCAAGCCATTCTGGATGTCAGAGAGACTTTGATTTCACCTTGTGGCATTATAATTATTAATGTAAACCCCTCTACTTGTACTCTTTATATTTATAACTAGATGTATGGAATTGATTATCGGCTGATGTATATCATTCTGTGAGACTTCCCTTCGTGGAAAATTGAGGATGTTTCAGCTTGTTTACTGTTTGTCATTGGTCTAGGAAGGATGTGTCCGCTCAGGCTCAGAAGAAAAGTGGGGGGCGAATTGGTATGAGAACTGGTTTTACTATAGGCTCGACGATGCTGTGGATTTGTGTGGAGATGTTGAGGTCTGTGGTGAGGGTAAGGCTGAGCCAGACTTGCGTTCCCCATCCACAAATAATGTTGTGGATGTGTTGTGGGACATGTCGCATCAGATGGCTTCGCGGGATTTGGTTGAGGAGTTTGTGGGCACGAGGGTATGGCCTCTGTTTGCTGAGAAACAGTGGTTCGAGGTGGAGGATAGGCCTCCCTACGCTGAGAAGAATTTGAAGGTGCCTGTGGTTGATGTTGATGATGTATGGAAGCATGTGTTTAACAAGGGGTTTGCGCAGGGCGAGGCCCTGAAGAGGATTTACAAGAAGGTGTTGGACTGCATGGAAGACTTGGGAAGGTTGACGATCGGGAGAAGGAGAAGGTTGCCAAGAATTTGCATGGGAGGCGGCGGGTTAATCACCTCTGTTGGCAAATCTTGACGCACACCGACTAGAGTAAAGATAATGTGACAAAAGTGGTGCCTGGTAGCAATGCTTTCTGCAAGCCTAAACTATCACCAGAGAGAGGGTGTCACGATTCCTCCTCAGGCAACGGCTCTAGGAATGCTAAGCAAGGCTAGACTCTAGTGATGACGCAAGACGTGCCAATGGGTAACTCTGCAAGCGCACAGGTACCACTGTAGCACTTCAACCGGGTGAGTATCCATGGTGTCATGATTTGTAGTTCGCTCACAGAAAAGCGGACTAAGACTCTCTAATAAATGGGTGAATGGATATCCGTGGTGGTTCTACTCATCTATGTTACCAGTGTTAACAGGGGGTAAGTTGTATGGATAAGAGTGATAAATTGAGGATAACTGGTAGGTAGCTAGCTAGGTGGGAGGACAACGAGTGAGTATGGACTCCTATGTATCTAACTCTACTTTTGTGTTCTAATCTTACTTATGTAATGACTCAACTAAACTAGTATCTAAACAGTCTTGTGTGATAGGGGAAGTAGACTGCAATAGGAGATAAAACTCCTATCCTAGCGGACCTTTGGCTTATGGGCGCCCTACGGACCAAACCCGACAATGAATAGAGCCTAATGGGAAATGCAGAGCTGTCACCTTCACCGCCGCCCACTATTACACGTCAGAACATTGATTGGTTGCATCCCCTAATAAGCACTAGCCTAAGCACCTCGCTTACACTAGTCTTATGGCTTCAGCTATCATGTAAATAGCCTTAGCCCCAGTTGGTAGTGAAACACACACAAGGTGTTATAGACACTAATCTAACTAAGACAACTACACTAAGAAGACTAAAACACAACACTACTATACTAGTATAGTAATGCACTAAGTAAATACTCAAAGCAAGTACTTAAAGTAAAGACTTAGTAAAGTAAAGGAAGACTATATTAAAGTAAAGAATGTAATACAAGAGGAAAGGTACAAGAGCTATACCAGACTCTCCAGAAGACAACTCTGGAGACCCGAGCTTCGCTCGACTCGACTCTAACTCCCACTCTAGACTAGACTAACACTACACTTGATCTCCCAAGAGAACTTGAGCTTGAAATACAATTGGAACACTTGGGATACTCTAAGGAGAAGGACTAGGGGGTATTTATAGTAGGAGGTGGAGTAGGGCTACTCCATCGCCACATCATCGATTCGTGTGCTCCTCCCTTCTCCACCTTTGGATCCACCGACCTCCCAACCGCCTTAGATGGACGGCAGTGGGAATTCCACACATGGGATATGTGTGGGAAGTCGGTTGGAGCCAACAGACCTTGGTAGGGGCCCTTATGCAGGTCGGCCGACCAGGGTCTGGCTGACCTATGGGTCCCACACCCCTTATAGAAGGTCCAGAGGTCGGTGGGGGGCCAAGCCAGGTGGCAGGCCACCAAAGCCAGGTCGGCCGACCTGGCTTTGGGGTGCCTGGCCCACCTCTAGCTCCCTGGTGGTGTCCCTACCTGTCACATGAAGTGTTGTCCGAAGTTGAGTCCAGTTACTCCTTTGCTTGCTTCCATGTGGACCCATGGATCCATGTGCCAAGTGTTTGGATCGTTGAGAGGTGGCACACTTGGATCCAAGGGTTGGGAAGGACTCCCTGGAGCATGTCAAGGACGATGCTTGGAGAGCAGCCCCTGGTGGGCCCAAGTCCAGGTCGGTGGACCTGGAGTTTGGGTCCCACAGGGCTCAATTCCATCTTCCCTGCATTTCACAAGCTAAGAGTACAAGTGGAACTTTATTAGTGATAAATATGTTCATGTGATACTTATCATCCTTCCATCGAGGACTATTGATGGGTTTTTGAGTGTATAGAACTGGGTCTTATTTCCCTCAACAAGATCCCCCAAGCTTAACTTTTGCTCGTCCCGAGCAAACAATCAAGACTTGGTTCGATTGGATCAGGTATCATCACTAAGTTAACATCTCAATAGTACTAAGTGCACAACAAAGAACTTCTCCTTGAATGGAAAAATTAGCAATGCTAACACACCAATGTTACTTTAGCACTCATGGAGCTTATGCAATTAACTCTATCTTGGGATGTTGAGAGACAGAACAGCTTTGACTAGAGCATCTACTTTTCTCATTCTTTTAGCAAGTTTCATGCCAGAGGTTTTGCTAAGTTTTTCAAAAGAAATCTTAATGTTCCTCATATGGTTTTCTCTCAAGTCACTCAGGTGGTGTATGAATCCTCACCAAGGCACATCAAGTGCTTGCCTTTCCAAAACATCCTACCTCTAATAAGGCTTTATGTGGAGCTTAAAGTAGGTACGGCAAGGAATAGCGTACTCGCAATGCATATGTTGTCAAGTTAAGAAACTTGGACCTAAGCAGAGAGATGTCATACCCCCAGATCAAGATGTGGAAATGGAATGAATGGCATGATGGAATGTGATGGATGGTAAGGTAATGAAGGGATGGTAGATGTATGGTAGGTGAGGTTGCTCCTTCATTTGATTCTATCTCTCTTTCTTCTTCCTATTGAGATAAGGCTAGCTCTCTCTCTTTCTTTTTTCAAATGATAGGAATCTATGGAGTAGATGCCTAGCCTTTTTGGAATGTGTCTCACCTAACAATTAATAACTTAGAGAGAGTTTCTAACATTTGGAACCTGGAGCAACCCATTTGGTAGCGATGATGGAAATGGAGGTGCGTACTTCCAGTGTAGAAGCAGCACAAGGGTAATGGTATGGATGAAGATGCGTACTTCTAGGGTAGAAGTAGCATATGAATGGTTGCTTACTTCTAGATTGGAAGCAGCATATGAATGGTTGCGTACCTCTGGATTAGAGATAGCATATTTGGTGGTTGTTGATACTAGATACGCACACGAAAGAATCAAAGAGAAATAATCCGCAAGCGCATGGATATCGGTGAGCACTTCACCCGGGAGATAAGTCCAGACTATCGTATTTGTTTTTTATCCACTAGGAGAAAATGTGCAATAGACTAACCCGATCTTTACTACTACCCCTGGGCTGCAAGTCAAGTGAGAATTAAGTGATATAGAGAGAACTCCTTCATCAGTCTTCCTCTAACCTATGGCAAGCTTTGAGACTATTGATCTAAGGGTGTACCCGAGGAGAAGACACCGCAGAGGATGCTAATCCTGGCATAAAGGACCTACCTTACCTACCAACGGGAAGTGGGCTACAAAGGTAACAAAGGGATTGTCACTTCCCTCGCTACTACCATGGTTCCGACCGAATAGGGAGCATCTACGAGTGAACCTAGCCTAAGCACCACGCTTACGCTAATGAATGATTACTCTATTCCCAACGCGAAGCGAATAAAGTAAACTCGTAAAGCGAAGAACAATAATAACAATGAACTTACTAGTATTAGAAGTGGAATTGCCGAATGATCCTAGAACCAAGCCTCGGCCGAGGAGACTTGATCCCGCAGATACACTTGAGATGAGACACCGACAGGCCGGGCTTTCTCCAAATCTACCTCCACTCTATACTCTCTTAATCTGTCTTGATGCTAAAACCCTATAGAGATAGGTCCATTCGAGGGACCCCTCTCTAGCTAATTCTCTCTGGAAAATATAATTTAGGGTTTCTGAATTCATAGCTCTGGACCCAGGGGTTGGGGCTCTGTTTATATAGCCCTCTCGGATGCACCACAGCCCTCGGATCATACCGACCTAAACGAACGGTTTTTATTCATCCTCAAAGTCGGTGGAAGCAGGATCCACGAGACTCCACCTCATTGGTTGAGGTGGGGAGGCGGCCGCCTCCAACCCTAGGGCGACCGCCCCTGGGGTATGCCAGGTGGGCCCCAGGTTGCTGGGGGTGCCTTCTGGAGTCTTCTAGATTATACATTTTCACCCGATCGGTCTTTCTCTCTATGTAATCCTGACATGCGGACCATCCTTAGTAGTTTTCAGCTGTCACCCTACAGAAATAGATATTCACCAAAACTCGTGGAATTCTGTCAGTGATAACCCTATATCTACCAAGTATTTATAAAAAGATCCATTTTCATGATGAGTTGACGGTTAAAATTATGAGTTATCTACCGTCAACAAACTCCCCCACACTTGTCTTTTACTCGTCCTGGAGGAAAAGGATGGATTACTTTAAGCATAGCCTCAAACCAAGATATCAACATTAGATTATCCCTGATCATACCAGCACTGCGGGATTCAATGTGTCTACCACTGAACTTTGGGAAGTTGAAGATGGAATAGCACGAAGTAGAGATCCATCTTCTATCAGTCCTGTCACTTGGAGTTTTTATAATATTTTTGCAAAGAAAACTTAGCTTACCCTTCTCCATCATGTAGCACACTTGAATCACTCATTATATGTGGTATTTGTGGAACTCACTTGAGGCATATGTAGAGTATGCCTTGCTTTGTATCCTATTGTATAAAGGCTTATATGGAGTTTAAAGGTATTTCAAGGAATAGCATTTTTACCTGTGTATATTGCCTAGTCAAAACAGGATCCTCGAAGGGGAATGCCATACTCTAGATCAAGTGTGTGTAAGTGTGTGGAATATTTGGTGGCTAAGATTATGATAATGATGCTCCTTTCTTCTCTTGCTCAATCTTCTCTTGAACAATACTTCTACTGATCTTTACTTGAATAATGCTTTGAGCTTCTTTGAACCTTCTTCCTTTGGGATTTGAATACTTTGGAGATCATGGGCTATTTCTTTCTTTCTTCTTTTCTCTTTTTTTTGAATGCTTTGTTTTGCGCAGCCCCATGTCTCATTCTTGGATACAATAACTTTCTTGAACATGATGATGATGATGATGACGATGATAACTTTCTTTTTAATAAACAGATGATAATAATCCTTGGAGCATTGTTGGCGGTCCATAACTCCGATTTATAACCACCAATATGGAAAAGGGAGAATTATATATTTTTATACACATATACCTTTGCTACTAACCCAATTCCACATGTACTTGAAAGTTGTAACACTTTGCAGGAATATACACCAAGTGCATGGAATTGTATAAAGAAATGCGCCTTTCGGAAAAGCGTAAAGCCAAAGAGGGAGAGCAAATGACAAATCTGGACCAAACTAGGCCAAACCCACTTACCAGAGTGCCGGAGATCCAAACATGGGTGCAAGTATCCAAGATGAACCCATGAGTTGAAGGGCCAAAGTCTAGACCAATTCTATCTTGGGCTGCAGGACCATGTCTCAGTAAATTGGGCGCCACGGATGCATCCGGACTTCGATTTGGATGAATGACCAGCCAATTCGAAGCCAGCTGAAAGGCCCACACACTGGTGGCAAAAGTAGAGGCCTAGCAGGCCCACAATGGGCGTGCGCGCCCAAGGCACGGGCGCGCCTGTCCTGAGGCGGCGCGGGCCCAGCCAAAGGCGGTTCGTCCTCTTTCCATGTGGAGAAGGCGGTCCCGTGGGTGCTTTTGATGATAGTGCCCCCGAACCGCCTTCCATGCCCTATAAAAGAGGAGGAGAGCCTCCCTCTTTACACACACCTCATTTGGAGCCTCCTCTCCACCTCCTCTCTTGTAGTACTTAGCCTTAGTAGTAGTTTAGTATTAGTAGTACCTTGGAGTAAGGCAAAGCTACTTGGAGAGCTTGTCTCCTTGGAAGAAAGATCAAGTCTTGGTAAGATTACTATGAAGAGTTCTTCCATATTCAAGTTCTCCTATCTTTTATATTGCATTGCATATGAACTAGAGTATAGTTGTTATCATGTTATGATCTTGATATATGAACTAGTATATAGTCCAAATGTCAAAATCTTAACATGTGCAACTTTATGCGCAATCATTCATGCAACACATTTATATGACGGATTAGAGATGATGGTTCATTGTACTTTCGGGTTTGCCTATGTCTAGCTCGTCCATCCGTAGGGTGGGAGTCCATGGGGTCATAGGTAGTTCCTTAGTATGCGGACGTGGTGTCCGGATGCGAGGGGGCCTTCGGATATGACGGCATGCCACGGTTGAGGTGGTAGGCGGCAGGTGGTGACAGCCCTTTCTGTCCTTTGTAATCCCCCACGTTCATATGTCGTGTAGGAGTTCGTAAATGCCGCCATCGACTGGCAGACCAGTTGCCGCGGTCTCCCTGTCTATCTCATGCTCAACTCTAATTACAGTCATATATGTTGTGTGATCATTGACTGGTTCTTTGCACGGCTATATTAGAACGCCTGCTCCACTTAGGAATATTCTTTCATTCTTTGTTTTCTGTTTATCCTTGAGGTTGGCCCTAGTGTGTGTCGCACTATCACAAAACTATCATGATTCATCCCTGTATCGAGTAGTGGTTTATCATACATCTATGTTCCTACTTTGGACTCTTACATCATGCCTTCCTACGGGAAATTATAAATGAACAATACCCGAATACTCCCGGGTGAAGTGCTACAACGATAATTCCGTGCGCTTGCGGATTCATTCTGTAAACAAACAGAATTATCGTTGAGGTATTTCTTGGCGACGTTGCTAATTCTAGTAATGACGCTAAGAAATGCCAACAAGCATTTCTGGCGCCGTTGCCGGGGAAGGCATTGGTTAAAAGAATCTTGTAGAACATCGATTATGATAGCCATGGCTCATGTAGGGATTGTTACGTTAGTTTCCATCCTCTTGTTTTAGATGAAAACAAGATAGTGCTTGGAAGTCTCGCCAACAGACTATAAATGTTGAGCTCTTGGGAGTCTTGTCAATGGACTATAAATATTGAACCCTTGCCGAAGGTAAATCAGCTTATCCTTTATTTTTATAAAAAAGGGGCTTTTAATAAAATGTTTTCTAAAAAGCTTATAAAAAAATTTTTATAAATATTTTTTTGCTAAAAGATTATTTTTAATAAATGATGATTTTGTTTGCAAAAGTTTTGCATGAAGCATGTTTTGGTTTGAAGTATGATTCATGCATGATCATATCTTCATGGGTATTTTAATTTAAGCATGGAGTTTAGATTAAATTGCCTACTTTGATTGAACGACATGTTTAATCACCGTTTTGAAACCGCGCATGTGATCTTTTGTTAATAAAACTAAGTCAAAAAAACTTCTTTTTGGGACAAGTTCTTTAGCCATGATTGAAGCCAACCATAGCTTCCGGCTATAAACTTTATCCCAGCTTTGGCGGTCAAGCTTATGACCATAAAGTAAGCACCGCCGAGAGATACCCCGGATTATCATAAAAAAAATCTCTTTTCTCTTACCAATAAGGCAAGACAATGTTTTCAAGTTAGTATGCACCTTCGAGTATCCTTGGTCACTAACCATTTCAAGTGGAGACTAAGAAGAACAGGGGACATACGGTACCTGGATACACAAGAGTCACATCAGATAAAAGCTTTGATGCCTTTGGTGATCCAGTCTCTCCACACTTGACTTTCACACAAAAGTCTAAGTATGGCGGAGAATGACGAAAGTCTCACCATAAGGCCATCTTGATTAAAAAGAAAAAAAAGAAGGAGAGATGTTGGCTCTACCTTGCTTGAAAAAAAAAAAGAAAGGATATAGAAAAAAAAAGAAGAGAAAAAAAGGGTGCTAAAAAAAAGGGGAAAAAAATAGAGGAGAGAGAAGAAGCGAGGCTAGTTCACGAAACATACCAATGGGTTGCCTGACTTCACTCAGCATTGCTTCCACAAGAAAGAAAGGCTCTCCTCCAAGCCTTTGCTGATAATGTCAAGGCCCATGGCCCATACACCTTCAGCTGGGTGTGAGGCCTGACCTTGATGTTAACCTAGGCAAATCCATCATGCAAGGCTACGGTGACAACCTCGAAGCTTCATCCATATATACTCGCTAGCATATGAACTCAGGTATGCAAAGGAAACATTCACCAACTCTTTTTCTCGCATTTATCTCCACACAATTATAAAGTTTACGCTTCCTTTGTTTATGACAATGCTCTGGTTTGGATGTATTCTCAAGATGCATCCATAGGCCAATTTTGATTTAAGCATGGTGCTTAGACTAAAATAGCCTTCTTTAGTCAAATTTTGACTTAGCGTTGAAATTTGATTAATGAGCTTAGAGTTGTTGTCACAGACAATAGAAGTAATTCATGTTGGAGATAAGTCAAGGCTATGATTACCATAGCCTTGTTTGAGTTTAAGGCAAAGTTGGCCGAGCGATCTTGAAAAAAAAACACCCTTGGGTTATCTTGTTCACCTTTGCAATGTCTCACCTCTATTGGATGAATCTTATTTTATATCTTTTCATGCCTCCAATTTCTATGCTATATGTTTTGGTTTGGAAGTGTTGGTTATACATCTTTTAAATTAAGCATGGTGCTTAGTTTGAAGTTCGAATGTAAAATCATGCTTCCATAGGCTCTTTAATTTAAGCATGGTGCTTAGATTAAGTTGCCTACCCGAGATCACATTAGACATGGTGTCTAGTTTGATCTTTGAACCAAAGCTGCTAGCATAGACTTTAGTTGATCATGTGGACTAACCCCTGGGACTTTATCAACTCCATGTGGGTAAGTCTTTGGGATGACAACAGAGATGAACTTTTGGTGAACCAAAAAAAAAAGAAGAAGTTATAACATAATAATAAATAAACCTTTCAACCCCAAGTGTCGTGTCCTGTTATCTTAATGTCACTACAAGACAAGCTTGGGGGAGGGGAGTTTCCATGCATGCTCAAAGGAGGCCATGAACCAAGAACCAGGCCATAGCATGCACAAGCTAGCAACATTCCAAACTAATGGTAAGTCAGGAGCTAGCTTGGGGGAGGACCCCCGTAAAAGGTAACTCGTATCTCAGATTTCTTTGAATAAATTGATTATAAGATATGATGAAAAGAATAAATATATTTCACTCTATATATATGTGTTATAGAAATGTGTAGTTCTATCCCTGTTGAAATGATTGGTTGCTCTGTGTCTTGTTTCATTTATACCCAGTTTGTAATTGAGTTTTCTCTAGATTTGGGTTTTTCGGCTTAGAATGTCCATCCTAAAAATTTGCTCTAGTGGGTGCACATGCTTAATCTTGTCTAAGTTATTGCTTGATATGATATAGTGCCATGGACACCGCTATGACTTCGTTCTGAGTGCAACCTGACATCCGGAGTTTTTATTTCAAAAATATCAAAAACAGATAGTTCCTCAATGATCGCAAAAATACCTACCAAGGCCAAACACGACATGCTTATCAACAAGTTTACAAAACCTTTTTGTCGTATGCTTCTTACCGGTTGTTGGGCCTTGTCACAATTTGAACCTAACCTAAATTTGGGTCTTACACATATAGTTGAGATTCACTTGCACCCACCAAATAATTGCCGACTCTCACACCGAGAGTCGCGCACAACATGCACCCCTTTCGCCCGTAATGCCAATTCTTACACCGAGAATTGCGCACAATTCCACCAAATAAAAGTGCCGACCCTTACCACGAGGATCGCGCACCCCTCTTTTAGATTGTCTAAAATTCTCCATGCATTCCATCATGACATCTCTCTCTCCTCCATCCTTTTTCGTGCAATAAGTTATGGGCCATGTTCTTAGTTGAAAAAAAGAGAGAAAGAAAGAAAAAAAGAGAGAGAAAGAAAAGAAAAAAAAAGAGAGGAGAAATAAGTGTTAGATATTCCAATCTTGTAGACAAACGGGAAATCTTAGATCCCGTTCAAAAAAATAGAAAAAAAAAAGAAGAAAAAAAGGAAAGAAAAAAAAAACACAATTTTAGTTACTCTTTGATAAGCCATATTTCTTCATCTCTTCATCCACCAATAAAAGAGAGTTTGTCATGATGCATGGAGACCCAAAAATACCACAAAGTTAGGAATCATTCCTCATCCATTTCACACACTTGCACATCTCAACCTAGTGTATGGCTTTAACCTTAACATGGTTCGGATTTTGACTCGGCTACACACAATCGGTAAGTAAGCCATTCCTTGTATGCCTACCCAAAACTCCACTCAAAAATACTAGAGGTAGGATACAAAGGCGGACGTCAAAGCCTTCGGTGAGGTTACCATACACTTTGAGCGATCGAGTGGGTCATTTGAGGAACTTGGTTTATTTTACAAAACTTTCAAAAACCTCTAGAAAGATGGTTGAGCTTGGGATGAGTGATAAGCAAAGTCTGTGAATCTGTTCTGTCTTGCAATCGCCCAAGACTCGAGAAGGCTAAAAAGCCCCATTGGCTCAAAATAATAGAAGGGTGGATAGAAATGCTGATCTATTCAAATAGATTGAAAACTTACTTATAAACTTGGTATATTTGAAATACGATCGGCATTGTAGCAACTCCCCGATCAACAACCCAAAAGCCCACCATGCTCGGGACGAACAAGGGGTAAGCTTGGGGGATCTTGTTGGTGGTCCTTAACTCCGATTTATAACCGCCAATTTAAGATGGAAAAGGGAGAATTATATATTTTTATACACATATACCTTTGCTACTAACCCAATTCCATATGTACTTGGAAGTTGTAACACTTTGCGGGAATATACACCAAGTGCATGGAATTGTATAAAGAAATGCGCCTTTCGGAAAAGCGTAAAGCCAAAGAGGGAGAGCAAATGACAAATCTAGACCAAACTAGGCCAAACCCTCCTACCAGAGTGCCGGAGATCCAAACATGGGTGCAAGTATCCAAGATGAACCCATGAGTTGAAGGGCCAAAGTCTAGACCAATTCTATCTTGGGCTGCAGGACCATGTCTCAGTAAATTGGGTGCCACGGATGCATCCGGACTCTGATTTGGATGAATGACCGGCCAATTCGAAGCCAGCTGAAAGGCCCACACATTGGTGGCAAAAGCAGAGGCCCAGCAGGCCCACAATGGGCGCGCGCACCCAAAGCACGGGCGCGCCTGTCCTGAGGCGGCGCGGGCCCAGCCAAAGGCGGTTCGTCCTCTTTCCTTATGGAGAAGGCGGTCCCGCAGGTGCTTTTGACGATAGTGCCCCCGAACCGCCTTCCACGCCCTATAAAAGAGGAGGAGAGCCTCCCTCCTTACACACACCTCATTTTTAGCCTCCTCTCCACCTCCTCTCTTGTAGTACTTAGCCTTAGTAGTAGTTTAGTATTAGTAGTACCTTGGAGTAAGGCGAAGCTACTTGGAGAGCTTGTCTCCTTGGAAGAAAGATCAAGTCTTGGTAAGATTACTATGAAGAGTTCTTCCATATTCAAGTTCTCCTATCTTTTATATTGCATTGCATATGAACTAGAGTATAGTTGTTATCATGTTATGATCTTGATATATGAACTAGTATATAGTCCAAATGTCAAAATCTTAACATGTGCAACTTTATGCTCAATCATTCATGCAACACATTTATATGACGGATTAGAGATGATGGTTCGTTGTACTTTCGGGTTTGCCTATGTCTAGCTCGTCCATCCGTAGGGTGGGTGTCCATGGGGTCATAGGTAGTTCCTTAGTATGCGGACGTGGTGTCCTGTAATACCCGATTTTAAGAACAAAACCAGATATACACCATATGTGAGTCCTAGGAGTCAATTCCCACATATAGCTACAAGTCAAGGGTAGTATCAGTAAACAATGCTTAAAAATAACATATAGTAAAAGAGAAATATACCCTTAACTAGGTAGCAATCAACGGAAAGACAACTCCGATCTTCACGTAAGGACTCCACTCCATTGGATCCAAACTGACTGGTTGACCACAAGCCTAAAACTTCTCCTGAGGTGTGGGGGAATAGCAAGAGTGAGTTCATGTCAAACTCCGCAACTATAGCAACAAGGTAGTATAGATCCCAACTCATGATCAATGTAACATAAATAATGTAGAGCATAAAACGGTAAACAATGAACATGTTAACAATCAAAAGTCATCATGTTAATGTAAGGATTCAAGGCCGCTCGTGTCCTTGAGCAAGGCTAGTATACCAGTTTAATAAACTCTGCGCAAAGGTGTACACTTTCACTGTGAGTCGTGATTTACTCTTTCGCCCGAGGTGATCAGCCTCTTAGCTCACTACCAAGGAGAGCCGACAGGGTTCACTATGAAGCCTTTCAAAGGTTCGTCTAACAAGTTAGGGCCGCTACGGTTTCCTCAATAAAAGCATGAACCCTACCCGGGATCATACAAGGCAAAGCCCCTCTTGCACCCTTTCGGGTAACCACTAACAAGCTAGAAAAGGTCCTCATACCGAGCTAAAGCTAAAGCCATATAGCCCTCACAGTTGTACTGTAAATCCCGGAGGTTCTCTTACAGATAAATCCTCAAGTTGCTAAAAAGTCATTTTTATCATTTGTTGCTTAAACATTAATCAAGTCACAAGATCATGATCACAGAAATAAAACCTCAAGCTATACTTGCCTTAATCTTAGATCCTTCTTCAAGTCTAAACCTTTGTTGATATGCCTCTTGATCTCCAACTTCTTCTTGATTGCTAACGTAAAGCTCACCGACGGGACATAGTCAAAGAGCACCACTCAAACAATCTAAGCAATCATACACGAAGCAAACAATAGGACTAAATTAGAGTAGTACACCAATCATAGTAAAATAGTTTGAAAATCTTTTAGAACTAATCTACACGTCACTACGATCACACAGACGTTAAGTTCATCGAAAACGGAGCTAAGACAACGAAGTTATGAGTTTTCAAAGATTTCTATGTAGACTAATAATGCATTAAATATGAGATCGAAATCTAAAAGCTATAAACTAAACTAAACAGTAGCACTACTGCGTAGCTTATGAAATTATGAATCTAACGCAATTTGAACGGGTCAAAACGGATTTAAAACGTAGAAGATATGAGATTTATAAGATGGATGGCAAAACTGTAAATAGTCCATCTCGTACCTTGGCTTCTGTACGGACATAGGCAGCACAATTGTTTACGTGGGAAGGAAAAGCCTCGGTCTCAACTGGAACTTGGCGAGCTGGCCAACGATGCCAGATCGTGCGGCACAAGCGAGTTGCTTGGCACACGAAGGTTGGCAACCGCGGCACGCATTTGCGATCGGCGTAGAAGATGAACGGTGCCGAGAGCTGCCAGTTAGAGATAGATCATGGTGATGACGATGATATAAGGGAGGAGAAAATTGATCTACCACGTAGGGATTCCAATCTAGGGACTCCCCTCATGATAATTTTGATGAACTTTGGCCAAAGGTTGGTACATATATATAGGGCGGAGAACTCCCCACATCTACATCAACTAGCGATATGGTGCTAATTGATGTTGCACCCTCCATCTTTACTAATAGGCCTAAATAAATAATAAAGCCCATTAGTAAATAAAGACATGGGCCTTAAAATAAATGAGAGATTTTATTATTTTTGGAATTAATTATTTTCATGGATAAAATAATTCTAGATAAGTCCAGAATTGATTTTTAAGCCGTGAAAAATATTTCGAGGGCTCCGAAAATTCAGGGAAAATTCTCAGAGATATTTTGGAACATGAGTGACCCAAATAAAGTATTTGGAGCTCATGAGAAGATATTTGGAGCATCTAAAAAATAGAATATGCTCATAGATAAATAGAAATAAGTTCCATAGGAAGCTGAAAATTCTCAAGAAATTTATAGAGATTGATTGACGGATGAAGGATTGAATGGAGTGATTTGGATTATAAAGAAAAGATGCAAGAGAAACTTCCTAAAGAAAACTTGAGCTAAGAAACTAGGAAATTAGTTGTAGAAAAGATAGAAGCGTGCCGTAGAATGAAGACGATTGATTTATTAAAAAGATTTTGAAAGCATTTTTCACTTTTCGTCAAAACCACACATCACGAAATATAAATGCACCAGCATGTATGCTCAATCATATTTCTAACTCCTATGATAAATTTTAATTTAATAAAATATTATCTTTTCTATATTTTGTGAGCACAAAAATGCATAAATAAATCATTTTAACTCTATTTTTAAAAGTGCAAATTTTAGGGTGTTATAATTCTACCCCCCTTAAGATGAATCTCGTCCCGAGATTCGGAGAGACACTCCGCCATTGATTCTTCTTCACTTTCTTGAGTAATAATCCTTTACAATCCATGGTGTTTTTACATGTCGTCACAACTTTTACTCCGAATACTCACTTCACTATTTTCAAGATATTGATAGGACTTCAAACAACTCTTACGTGACTCCAAACCAACTCTAAGGTAACATCCAACTATTAGGCCACTTGTCTTTTCAGGGGCTAGCTTACTCTTCACAGCAACACTTTTCATGCTTCTCATAAAGAGCACCTTGAGGTCAATTGTGAGTTATACCCTTGTCCTTTCAGGTTCCTAACTCCAATAAATTAACTCTCAACATGCTCTGCTATTTCTAATTTTTCTCCATACTATCATCTCACATATCCACATTCCAAATGGTCATCATATTCGCTTAGTCCATAGTAGGATCTAACACCATTTCAAAAAATTAGTGACTATCCTTATTTTAAGTTGCTCAAACCATAAACTCAATTCCTTAATCCTTGGTGTTGTACGATTCTTCTTAGCATAACTCTTCTTTGCTAAAGGCATCAGCAATGATTTTTACTTCTCCCAAGTGGTAGCATAAATCCAAATCATAACCCCTTGATTACTTCAACCCAATAACAATGTCACAAGCTCAATATCAACTTAGTGAAGATGTCCATCATACCCCTACAAGATCCTTGTATATATCTCTTTATGTAGAAATTTTTTTTATAATTACCTCCAAATAGAATCTTGATACTCCAAGGTAATGTTGAATCATCTCTACATCCTTGGATAGGTTCCAACATATTACTACTATTCTCGAATTCTTCTCCATAACCCCCTTATTGGAGATAGTATAATCATGAAGAGCACTTTCCTCAACTAAAACTCATTCACTGTGCCTTGATGTAAGCATTGAGGCTTCCTGTGTTGTCATAGAACCAACTGTAAGAATTCCAACATCAACTTTTCCTATGCCACCAATGTCATCTTGTCTTTAGCTGAAGGTTGAATTCCATGAGCTTCTTGTAGCGATCCAACAAGTTACTAATCTCAAGCAAAGAACACTTACACATGAAAAAGCTCCCAACCATAAAGATAACCACTTCTTCCAAGTGAAGCACTCTAGGGTATTGTTGACGGTCGTTAAGTGCCAATTTTTACCGTCAACTAAACATGAGAAAGGACTAAAATATGTTCACCAACTAGATATAGGGGTTACACTAATAGAATTCCACGAGTTTTGGTGAATGTCTGTTTCTGCAGGTGTCACCGAAAATACCCAAGGAAGGCCCACATGTCGGGTTTACATAGAGATAATCGGGAACCGGTGAAAATTCTGTAATCCGGAAGGTTCGAGAAGGCTCGGACCAAACGGGAGCCCGAACGGGCTCGGTGGAGAGTCGGCCGACTCCCTACCTTAGGGCGGCCGACGCCCACTTCGGCCAATCGGCGTCGGCCTCGCGGATCCCCGTTCCACCGCCTTTGAGGATGAATAATAATCGTCCGTTTAGGTCGGTTTGATCCGAGGGCTGCGGTGCATCCTAGGAGGCTATATAGCGGGGCCCCCGGCCCCGGAGGAGGCATCCCTTGAAACCCTAATTCATTATTTCCAGAGAGGATCAGGTGAGAGAGGTCCCTTGAATGGATCTCCTCCCTAGAGCCTAGCATTCAAGATAGATAGAGAGAGTATAGGGTGGAGGTAGAGTTGGAGGAAGCCCGGCATGTCGGTGTCTCCTCTCCGGTTGTACCTGCGGGATCAAGTCTCCTAACCCGAGGCTTGGTTCTAGGATCATTCTGCAATTCAACTTCTAATACTAGTAAGTTCTTGTTATTATTGCTCTTTGGTTTACGAGTTTACTTTATTCGCTTCCGGTTGGGAATAGAGTAATCGTTCATAGCGTAGGCGTGGTGCTTGGGCTAGGTTCACTCGTAGATGCTCCCTATCTGGCCGGAACCGTGGTAGTATCGGGGGAGATGACAGTCCCTTTGTTACCTTTGTAATCCACTTCCCGTCAGTAGGTAAGGTAGGTCCAAAAGTGCTAGGTTAAGCATCCTCTCGTGGTGTCTTTTCTTAGGTGCTCCCATAGAGTAGTAGTTGCAAAGCTTGCCATAGGTTGGAAGGAGACTGTGGTAGTAATCCTCTCTATATCGCTCATTACCTTGTTTGTAGCTCAGGGGTTAAGTATAGACTTGGGTTAGTCAGATGCACGTTTTCTCCTAGCGGATAAATAAATAACGATACTCTGGAATATCTCCCGGGTGAAGTGCTCACCGATATCCGTGCGCTTGCGGATTATTTCTCTTTGATTCTTTCGTGTGCGTATCTAGTATCAACAAGCATTTCTGGCGCCGTTGCCGGGGAGAAAGACGGTCTACTGAGATAACCTTAAGTCATGCTTAGCCTTGTATTATACTTTTATCTTTTTGTATTTTTCTTTTGCCTTTTCTTTTCTGTCCTTATAGATAACCCAAATTCCACGCCTATCCACCAATATCTTGCACCCATGAGCACATGCTTAGAGCCTCTAGAACCCATGATTTTCACATCTAGCTATGAGCTACACCAATCTGTGGTTGCAATAGGTCAAAGCCAACCCTTTTCTACAGCTAGAGTCCTATCTTCTAATCAAGAGGGTATTGTACCCAAGGTCCTATCTTCTAACCATGGAGAAGGTAATGAACCCAAAGTCCTATCTTCGATCAAGTAGGTAATGAACTTTTTGCTACACTTAGGGAATCTTTTAATCTTCCTATAAATTTAGGTCTAGACCTAGCCTTACAAGACCATGTTCTTCTTCATTATTTTTATACGGGTCTTGATAATATCACCTTTGGAGGAGTTTTCCTTTCTTTACCCTTTAGTGAAGTGAGGTTTGTCCTTACTATTAATGGACATACTCCTTGCACTAGACTTCATGATAACATCCTAGAGGTAGAGAAGGAATCATCCCCCAAACAAGAAGAGGAAGTTTCCATAGCCACTTTGCAAACATTCCAATCCCATGATTTGGCTATCCATCCCAAACCAATAGTATTCCGAAGTCCCCTAAGGGAAGAAGTAATTCTACCCTTAGAAATTCTTTTTGATGGCAATTTTGGGAGGAGCATAAACTTCCCGCTTCATAAGAGATCTTTTAGTGCATGCATTATAAATCTTCTCAGGAAGAGATCTCTTAGAAAGCATCTCACACCTAATTCCTTTGAAGGACGTTTAGAAAGACTCAAGGATGGCATGCTAAAGTGATGCCATAGAAGGAGAGCGAAGCCATCTAGGATCCACCTTTATCTTCTCCCCTTGTGTGCCCACATTAGATATAAAATACGAACCCATCTTTAAACCCATCCTTGACCCCTATGACTCGTTCTATGCTTTTTCTCCCAAACCTCCCGACGATCCTAGAAATCTGTGTACATATCCCATGCATAGGAATCATTGAGAACATATAGAGGATCTTGAAGAGCAACATCCATGGCTAGAGAGCATTAAAAACCTATGTGCTATTGCCACTGAATGGATGGATACGGCCTTAGATGAGATCATTTCGAAAGACGATCCAGGGGGAGTTTTGGACATTTATGTCGAGTCACCCTTGGAAGTAGAAGATGATGGAGGCTTCAATGAGCAAAGTAGTTACTTCTTAAACACCCCATCAAGACCTTGCTCATATGAAAAATCTCCTGATTCACTTAGTCTCTCCAACATTGCCCCACACGAGATCTTCAACCCCCTCATGCTCCCTATTCCTACAGATTTTGAGAGGATGGTTGTAGACATATATACTTATCATAAATATTGTAGATCTCATTGTGTTGAATCCTGAGATTAGTGCACAAAGGTTGGTGTTGGAGGGGAAACCACTTCACCAATTCACATCTTGAAGGTTTCCCAAGGACAAGCTTAGTGTCCTAAAACAAGCACTATTCAGATCATGGCATAACTGTTCACCTTTCTATTGTGTTGTCCTTGTTAAATGAGCATAGAGTTATAATTGTGAAAATATTCCTTCGGGTATTCGTGTCACTAACCTTTCTAGATTCGAAGCAAAAAGATCAAAGGAATAACACATGCAAGGTATGCCCAACCAATCACTATGCAACATTGAATTGCATTCATCCAATCTTGATTTCGCCGAATTCAAGCTTGGGGGATATACTTCCATAAATACATCTTTTGCCATGTTGCTACATTATTTTGGTTGTCCCTACCTTAGGCATGCTCGGTTTGCTAAATATTAATCATGCCCCGCCATCACCGTTTGAGTAAATCTCGTAGTGCTCTCATGCCGCCTTTGTCTGTTATAGTATGCTTTAGTTTAGAGGTGCTTCATAATTGCAATATGGGTACTTCTAAAGGTTTTTAAATTAAGCGTGGTGCTTAGGTTAAATTGCCTTCCTTAATTAGATTAGACATGGAGTCTAGTTTGGTTATTGAACTAAAATTGTGCTTGTAGTAGATATTGGTATATTTTGTTGGACTAACCCCCGCAGAAAACTTCCAAATTCAAATTGGGAAAGTCCCGAGATGAACTCACATCGAGATGAAGCAAGTCATATGATGAACATGAACAATACTTCGCACAGAAGACATAGCTCATTCATCGTCCAAGAAAGAGTTGAAAGAATGTATGGCCTGCCTATTCATGGTGAACCTGCCAAATCACCACTTCAGTGATGGAACAAAGGAGACAAGAGTGCTACAAGAAGGATCTACATCAATAGCACTCACCCAAAGGAAGTGGATGAACAAGGCGACAAGCTATGAGCAACCTTGAAGACATCATAGTATTGAGCCCAAAACTCGAGCTAGGACACCAATGAGAAGCTGGGAGAAACTCACCTCATTTTGGTCAATCAAAGACCTGCTCTTATTATTCTTGAAGACACCATCTTGCACGTCGGCGGTAAGGACAAGCATGTCATGATAGCATGCATCCTTGTGTCAACCAATCACCATCAAGGGTTGACTACCGACCAAGCCCAAGAAGACCATGAACAATTACATTTGCAAGATGATGTCCCTATGCCATTGGAGATGAAGCCTCGCATACAATTAATGATGTCCCTTCCTTGATCATCAAGACGGATGGCGTATCATTAACCGCAACTCTTCGCCATGCCGCTAGAAGACAAAGACCATCAAGGAAGAACTCCCGTCTACATCTCCAATGAACATCAATTAGTCGACCAAGGCTCAAAAAATCAAGAATGGTTGACAAAAGAAGATCATGCAACTGTCCATCCTAGATTGGATAGTCCAAAGAAAAGAAGAATGCAAAGGAGAGATCTTTGCTCAATGGACCTAGAATCAAGATCCCTCTCCAACAGACTTCGAACGAGGATGGACAATGTCTAAAGAACATATAGTTACAACACACTTCGAGGGATGATTCAACACATACACTTGGCTTCCAATGATGAGCAACAACAAGCTTGGGGGAGGAAGGCCGCCGACACCTCTAATGATGATCCAACAATGCCCTTCCTCTTCTCAAACCCTCGTCACTCTGGCACACTGGTTTGCAATCCCTCCACTCGCAATTACTTCCTCTCTATAAGTTTGACTATTTTCTATAGATTTCATACACCAATCAAACTTAAGACATAGTAAAATCAATCTTTAAGAGAAGAAGTAATGTTGAGTAAATGTTCTACGCTAATTAAAATTTTCAACCCAATCTTTTCGTAGCATAGAATATGACCTTTAGCTTAATGACATCTCTACCCTTGTTATTATTTGTATATTCCTTCGGGTATGTGTTGTCCACTAATCCTCTACAGAGAAGAAACAATAAGTAGAGCACAAGGTCAAGGGAGAGGCCCACTAGAAGCATCTACTCTTCATCCCGTGGTGCTCCAAAGATAAAGTTCTGAACCCGCAACATGCACACTAAACAAGATGCTTGCTAGCATCACAATTAAAGGTTCACTTCAAACCGTTGGAGAAGGAGAGAACATGGATGACCCTTCCTCAAGAGATATCAGCTCAAGAGGTGCAGTTCTCAAGGTCTCTACCTTTGGGATCAAATGATGCACCAAAGGATTGAACATGACAAGAAGTCCTATTCGAGGACTTAAAACACCGAACCCTTGCCAAGGAGGTAACTTGGAAGTTATCCATATTTCCCATTTCAAAGCATTGCATAAGTTTTTCCTTTAGCATATTTACTTTTTGCATAATCAGTTCTTGTTGCATATTTACTTTGCTTGCATCTCGCATTAGAAAAGAAAATAATTTTGTCTTGCATTGCATCTAGAAAATGCTAAGCCCCATGTGAATAATTTTGTGGTGCGACAGCCCACAGAGATATCCACTGTGGTGGCATAAAAATAAGTTTTCATCTTAGTTGCATTTTTTTTCTGTCTACATACCATAAAATATAAAATTGCAAAAAATATTAAGATCCTTCTGAAAAGATTTTATGTTAAGAAGGTTCTAGACATCCAAGGCTTAAAGGGTTATCACTAATGCTTAATCAGCCCACAAGCTTTGTTGTCTATTTGAGCTTCACGAGAATTTAAAGGATCAAGAAGAGCTAATAGGCGGAAAAGGACGTCCCGTCCCTTGTCGAAGTGTTTGTCTTCAACGGTCGCAGATCTTTGTCTCTACACCATTATCCCGACACTCTAAGAGGGGCGTGACGCATTCACGCGCATCGGCAACATCAACATACTACGTCAACATCCAGCTTGGGGAGAGCACCCCCGTGTATCAAGCTAAGTGTTCCAACTTGTCTATTTATTTATAGAGCTTGCTTTGTTAAAACAATTAAAAAAATGCATAACCTTAGAAACCCGTAAAGATTTCCTTATCTATCTTTTCTACTTTTGGAGAGCTCTTATTAACTGTCTTTAAGTAATCCCTGGAGTAAGCTCTTATATGGAAATGATGAATAGTTGCTCTGTCGTAATTCCTTTCAAGTACCTAGTTTTCAACCTTGCACTCTCCCGAGTTTTGGACACAACAGTTTAGATTTGAGATTTACTCTGAACCTGAAACTTGTGGGTAGCGAATGTTTGATCTAAGTCTAGGTAGTTGACGGATATGATATGGGAAAATTTTGAGTTGCTGTCCATCTTGTTCCTAGAGATGCTAGAGTTCTGGAGAGTTTATCTTTTAAAATCTCAAAATTTCTACATGATGAGTTCCTATATGACGAGAGTTCAAAATTCCTACCACAGCCATACATTCATGCTTGCTAGATTAGGAAAACCCATCTATTTATATAGATCATATTGTAGTCTTGAGTGTAGTCTTTATAGGCATTGAGTATGGTTATGCTTGTGGACCCATAAGGAACCAAATCATGCGGTTAAAGTCAATACTATGTGCTCTCCATCCATTGATCTATGCTACTTCGTCCTCGAAGCATGCACCCATTTTATAAATACTACATTCATTCTCGTGCTACTTCTGTCCCTAGAAGTACCGTTGACGGTTGTTAATGATCAATTTTATATGTCAACCGAGAGAGAAAGAGGGGTATAATCTGTTCACCATCATAGACTTAGGGTTTAAACCGACATTCCACTAGTTTTGGTGAATATGTGTTTTCGCAGGGGATTATCGGAAAACATCCAAGGAGGCCCACATGTCATGATTACATAGAGAGAAAGACCGAACGGGTAAAATTGTATACTCTAGAAGACTCCGGAAGGCAAACCCCGGAAGCGGGACCCACCTCGGCATTGTGGTGGGTCGGCCGACTCCTCCTTGGGTCGGCCGACTCCCCACCTCCACCAATCGGTGGAGGCTCGCGGATCCCGCCTCCACCGCCTTTGAGGATGAATAATTATCGTCCGTTTAGGTCGGTTTGATCCGATGGCCGTGGTGCATTCTAGGGGACTATATATTCGAGCCCCCGGCCCCCGGCCGAAGGAGATTTTCATTCAAGAATCCATTATTCGTAGGTAGCCATCAAGCAAAGCTAGGGTTTAGAGAGAGATCTCCACCGGAGAATTAGAATAGATACTCTAGATCTTCAAGTTCTACATAGGTTTAGACTAGATAGAGGAAGAATCGGGCGCCTGTGCTCGGAATTCCGGATCTTCATCACCGAATTGGTATTATCTTGTATCTATTCTTGTGACTTTATTCTAAATATCATTATGCTTCTATTTATTATGTTCCTAGTTTATTCTAGTTCTACATTTGATATGGTTATGATTGGTAATAAGTTTATGTATATGTTTGCAAAGCGCTTAGCTCTCTTCCCGGGGGGTTAGGTGGTAGATTTCATGTAAGCATGGTGCTTAGATGCCGTTTACCTGCAAATGCACCCTATTGGCCGGGTCGTGTGGTAGATCGCGGAAGTGACAGTTCCTGTTGAGTCCTCTCGTATTCCATCCCCGTTGGTAGGTCTAGCGTAACCAAAGTTGCGTAGTAAGTCCCGCTATGTCTTGGCTTGTTATAGCAATGATCCTTATACATAGATGAAAAGTCTTTTGTGCTGTATATGATAGTGTAGAGTTGGAGTAGATGAATGACTTAGTAGATTAGAACCTACATAGGATTTATATTTCTTGTGCTAATCAGATGTCAACCTACCTTTGTGAGTAGTCTATATCTAATCTCTCGTGTGATTATACCCCGAGCTTATTACTTTATATTTCCTTATTTATCATGGTTTACCCCTCGCCAAAGTATGTGATCAGTGCAACCAATCACTCATAAGTAGTCGTGTTTAGCAAGTTCATCTCATTGTTTAAGTCCGTAGTTCTTTCCTTTGAGCTAAATATAAATAACGATACCCGGAATACTTCCCGGTAAAATGCTACAATGGTGTATTATCTCGTTCGCTTGCGGATCCCATATTTTTATTGATTAGAGGAGCAGTTTCTATACCAACACTTCGGCGCTATGCTAGGGATGACAACTTAGCGTGAGTGGTGTTAGAGGTGTCAACAAGCATTTTTGGCGCCGTTGCCGGGGAACGGAATAAACTTTTAGAGAAAAATTGCTTAAGCGTATACTTAGAAAATGAGTGATTGTCACTAGTCACCTCTACTTTGGCAAAGTTCACCCCCGTTGTTTTTCTTTGTCTATATTTTATACAGGGTATTAGCAGGATTGAATCGATTCATTCAAAACTCTCGATCATCGAGTCGGTTCAATCAAGAAGGAAGCTCGTCACCAATCAAGATGGCCGAGAAGACCTTACTGGAGTTCTCTCGCTCCAACAATAGAGAACATCCGCACCGGTCCAAGCAATACAAAATAATATGGAGTTTGAGATCAAGCCAAGTCTCATCAACATGGTGCAAGCTATCCAATTCGGTGGAAAGGTACATGAAGATGCAAGTACACATCTACAGACTTCATGGAGATTGGAAACACCATCGCCATAGATGGAGTTAAAGAAGACCTCATACTTCTTCGCCTCTTTCCATTCTCACTAGTGGGAAGAGTGAAGCAGTGGTTCTATGCAAATAAAGAAGATATCAATACATGGGCGAAGTGTTCCAAGGCCTTTCTAGCAAAATTCTTCCCAATAGGCAAAACCAATGCCTTAAGAGGAAAGATTACCAACTTCCAACAGCAGAAGACGGAGACCATGTCAGAAGCATGGGAGCGTTTGCAAGGATATATCCAAGATTGTCCCCATCATGGAATGGAAGAATGGTTACTCATGCAAGGTTTCTATCACGGATTAACTCCGAAAACGCGTGAGCACCTAGATGCAACCGCTCGAAGGATCATTCTTATCACTCACTCTTGGGAGAGCTAAAAGACTCATGGAGAAGATAGCAGATAATCAAAGCCGGTCCCAAGACAATATTCAAGATTGTCACCGAGTGAAGAAGCAATAGAAGAAGTGAATGTATTATCAACCAAGATGGATGCCTTACTCCACCGGCTTGACCAGATGGCCAAGTACAAGGAAGATCAAAGAGCAATTGAAGCAACATATAAGCGTAAATTCAAGTCCCATCGTGAGAAAGGTTCCACATTGGGTGCAACCATCCATTAATCAAGGTGCTCAACCGGTCGGTAATTATGCAAAGCAACCTACTTTAAGAGAGTTGGTTCTACAACAGTCCAAGATCAACTCATCTATGGAGGATAGATTTGCCGCTAATAACAAAATCTTGGAAAACTTAAGTATTAAAATGGATAGTTTCTCCTCTCATTAATGATCAACTAGAGTTCAATAAGAAGATAGAAGAAAAGATAGCAAAATTGGCCATTGCTTTGCTCGTTGCCACTAACCCCGAGGTGTGAGATCTATTACTACAAGAAGAGGGAGTTCTACCGGAGATCCTCCCTATCCAAAAGGAGCAAAAAGGCCAACCATGCTACCACCAAGTGGCGAAGAAGAAGACTTCCAACCCGAGCTAGAAGTATTACCACAAGAATCGCATTTAAGCCAGTACAAGATCGTGAAGCAAGACAACAATTTCGAGATACAAACTACCTACCATTCCCTAGGAGGAAGAGAGGACCACAAATGCATGATGAGCAAACTTTGGTAAGTTCGTGGAGGTAATTCAAAAGTTATATGTCAATATACCTCTGTGGATGCCATACAGTCCCCACTTATGCCAAGTACATACGAGATATTCTTAACAAGAAGAGACCACTGCCATCCAATGAAGTGATCAAGCTAACCGAAGAATGTAGTGCGGCCATCCTCAACCAACTACCGAAAAGAAGAAAGATCCGGGATGTCCCACTATTGATCGCACAATTGGAGATCAACATTTCAATAACGCACTCGTGATCTTGGGGCAAGTGTCGGTGATGCCCGCAGCAGTCTACTACAAGCTCAACCACACCGCACTTGAGCCAACATCAATGTGTCTACAACTAGCCGACCAATCGGTCCGTTATCCGTTGGGCATTGCTGAAAACATCCCGGTCAAGATAAGAGAATTCTTCGTGCCAGTAGACTTTGTAGTACTGGATATGCATCCAGACTCAAAGGTATCACTCATCCTTGGAAGACCCTTCTTGAGCACCGCCAATGCACACATTGATGTCAGGAAGGGAGAAATCAAGTTCACTATAAATGGGCAAGAAGAGAAATTCGCATTCAAGTCAAAACAAGAGCTCAACAAATCCGCAAAGATAGTAGAAGAAGATCAGACAGTACAACCACCAGAGACAGAGGATGCATCTCTGGGATCATCAGAGGAATAAAAATTTTGGAAGGTCCAATTCGGAGGACTTTAAAAATCCGAATCCTCGCCGGAAGGTAACTCGGTATTTATCCGCGTTTTAAAATTGCATCTCTTATGATTTTCTTAGGCATATTTATTTCTAGCATTGCATTATAAAAATTCTATGCCCCATATAAATAATTTTACGGTGTGTGGCAACCCGTCAAAAATATTTTATCGTGGTGGCACAAAAATCTATCATTTCATGCATTTAAATTAGTTTACCTTCATTTAAATTTTTGCATTGTTTATAATTTTTATCATGGCATTTAGTGCTTGGTGGGTCCCGCACCATGGGTCCCACATGTCATAGACTACACCTCACATACATCAAATCACATAATTTCATCCACTTCCACTCACCTCCACTATCCTCTCTTTTCCACCGCCAAAACCACTCAACCGACCAAAATTTCTGGATGGAGGAAAGATCACGCAATAGCATGAGAAGTGGCAGCCACATTGGCCAACCTGGTGGGGCGGCCGACCCCACCATTGGGTCGGCCGACTTCCCCCTTCCTCCTCTATAAATAGGCCTCCTCCCATGGCTTCCATGCACCACCCACATTCCAGAATTTTAGCCAAACCACCTGCTCTCGACTTCGAGTTTCCTGGAGAAGAGAGAAGAAGTGAGAAGAGTGAGCAAGAGTTTGTAGCAAGTGAAGGGAAGGTGTAGTGCAGAGTAGATCATCACAAAATTAGTGGAGATGTTGTCCAAATAGGATAAAGAAAATCTAAAATCTAGGGGAGGTTCTGTCAAAATCAAGACATGAAGTTTAGAGCTTTTTGTCATGAAGAACGACTAACCTCTGGACCGCTGACTCTGGACGGCTAACCACTAACCTTGTGCTAATCCTTCTCTCCACTAGTGTTTGTTTTTGTTTGTTTTGAGCAACTTGCAGAATGAAGAGTGCCATGAAGGGACTCGTTGGAGCTGTCCGGAACATCAGGACAAGAAGTGCCTCTCGCCAGAGCTCGGTGGCCGGTTCCGACATGAGTGTCGACCCACCACCAGAAGCACCAGAAGCACCTGCAGCAGCGCCTGCACCACCACCAGCATCTCAGAGAGTTCTCATGAGAACATCTGATCTTGCCCTGAGAACTACTCAGGAGAAGGATGTATACAAGAAGCTCAAGAACAAGCGTTTCATCCACACACCAGTCATCGATCCGACACTTCTGCTAGCGACAGGTATGGCTCAAGAATTCGATACAATTTTTCCACTAGTTGGTTGGACTTCCTTTGCAAACCTCACTCGAGAAGGGGATTAGGCTCTTGACCATAGAATTCCTTAGCACCCTTCGATACACGGACAATGGAGTTTATTTTAGAATGTTTGCTCTGAATATTCTCGTTTCTTGGAGAAACCTTAGTGACCTCCTAGGTTTCCCTCAAGATACCCTCATAGATTTAAATGCAAACTAGGTGATTTTGATGCACATAGGTTTTGGAGCAGCATTTCTAGAGTACCGTACCACTTAGCGCAACGTACCACAGCCATAGAGCATCCTACGCTTAGGTTTTTGCACCGTTGGATAGGAGCCACCTTTTTCCCACGATTTGATGAAAGCAAAATCGAGTAGCCGACTTGCGCTTGCTGTACGCGGGTCAAAGAAACAAAGTGTCTCCCGTCCATCTCCTAGTGAATCATTGGATGAGTGTCCCCGGTTACAAAGTAGGAAGTGTGGCCATTTGCTCGCTTATCACTCGCATTGCCACAAGCTTGAAATTATTAGAGGGAGCTACTTTTGAGTACATTGAACATCATAGAGAATTTTATGACCTCTATACTTTTGGCCAAGGTCACTTACTGAAGAAAGTGAATGATGTTTATTATGCAAAATATGGTGATGCTGCGATCCGGTTACCTAACCCGGAACTGGCTTTGTATCATGTGCAAAACTATCATATTGAGTTGCAGGCAGAACCAGTGAATGAGAGAGCACCTCGAAGAGTTCGCTCGGAGAGGGTAACAGGAAATCGTGAACCAGTTTGGCGTGGTGCCGAAACCGCCCGAGAAGAACCAGCGCATGCCAGTTTCAATGAGTGGAATGTACCTCAGCACCACTCACTAAACTCATGGGTGTACCCACCACAAAACCAACCACATCAACCATTCTATGGTTACTACCCATCAGAGCCAGGACCATCCGAGCCAGGACCCTCACAGCCGCCAAGATACTCGTATGACCCCTTTGGTACCACCGATGAAGAAGAAGAACCCCACCATGACTTTGAGTCACGTCGCCACTCCGATGCCACCAGTTTCATTTTCACCCAGCAGCACTATGATGAACAAGTAGCCTTTCAGCACAACACCACTGCCACTCTGAATCGTCATGATCAGAGGTGGAATGACCAGTTCCAGTGGAACCAGAACACCACCCAGACACTGGGCACCATTCAAGAGAGCCAGGAGGAAGCTGCCTCCATGTTGCATGGCTTGGTGGACCTGTTGCACATCCACTATCCACCACCACCGCCGCAAGACTAGCTTGGGGGAGGACCCCCATTATCAAGATAAGTATTTCTTTCCTTTTGTTTCAGCTTGTTTGTTTTCGCTTGTTTCTTTTTCTTTGGTTTGTTTTTATTAAAAAAAAAAAAAAAAAAAAAAATCAGAAAAAACTAGAAAACCCAATAGAAATTTGCTTGCTGTTTTAAGTGTGTTTACATTTCGAGTTTGCATTAAGATGAAAACCAAATAAAAAGAGTGTGTAAGTTTGTTTTCAATTCAGTTTGTTATAAATAAAATTGTGTAGACTTGAGGATTGCATGATGGAAATGATGAATAGTTGCTCTGCTCTAATTCTTTGCAAGTACCTAGCTTTAAATTTGAGTTCTCCCAAGATTTGGATACACTGTTTGACAACTAGATTTACTCTACACCTGAAACCTGTGGGAGCATATGCTTAAACTAAGTCTAGGTAGTTGACGGGCATGATATGATAATAGTCTGAGCTGCTGTTCATTGTGTTCCAAAGTGCCACTAAATTCTGGAGATTTGTTTGTGAAAATTATAAATGATTCATGATGAGTTCCTTATATAACAGTAGAGTTAAAATTCCTACCACAGCCAAACTTGATCATTAGAATAGGAAGCCTCCTCATTTGTTTAGGGCTCGTGCTTTGTCGGGCTTTGTGTTGTATCCTTATGAACTCATCATACAACTAAATCCTGGTTTCACACACTCACATGCACCCCCTCGCTACTTCTACCCCGGAAGTACGCACCACAAAAAGCCTATTATTATCCATTGAAATTGTTCTACTCTTACACTGAGAGTGAACACCCAAAAATATTCCCCTGTTCATTTCTGCTAGCCACTTATCCAAAATCAATGCTCCAAGTGTTTCATTTTGTTATCCCCGATGTGAAGTTGTCAAGATTGAGAAGTGTTCCATTCAAGAAGTATTTTATTCTTTTTGGGCTGCAAGAATTGTAAAAAAAAAAAGAGAGAAAAGAAAAAGAAAGAAAGATCTATGAGCCCAGTCTTTTGTCAAGTTCCCAAAGTTCAAGTTTTCAAGTTCAATTTCCAAGAAGATTCAAGTGTTGAAGTAGTTCCAAGTTTCATCCAAATAAAGGAGCATTGATAATTCCTTTGTGCACCCCTTCTCCTCCCACAAATATTTCTCTCTTACATAATCCACATATATAAACCACACATGCACACACCGATTGGTTGTATGTTGAGTTCCTTCGGATCCATGGTTCGATCATGCCAATGCATTAGTTCTCCACACCTATGAGCTCCATATAAACCTTTATTAGAGTAGGGTGAGAGAGAGAGAGTGAAGGCTCATCTATAAATGCCTTGAACCACAAATACTACATATTCTGAGAGTAAGAGAGAAGGCATGTCTCCTTTCAATGCCTTAGAGAGGATCCAAAAATAGCACATATTGAGAGACTTGAAAGGGTTGTATTAAGGAACTCTGAGTTTTATTGAAAATCTTGTAAAACCTGCACGAACAGGTGAAACAACAGAGCATGAGACAACAAAGTGCTTGACTTAATTGTTCTGTCTTGCAACTACTCAAGACCCAAGTGCGGTAAAAGCCCCATGGTTGAAAGAAACATGAGTAAGTTTGGAAGTTATGATAGTTCACTCTAGTCTGGGGATGAATTCTTGTTTAGAGCATGTGTGTTTGTTAAGCATGAAAGCATTGCAGCAACTCCTGATCCATCTTCTGTAGCTATTTGCTCATGGACGAGCAAAGGGTAAGCTTGGGGGAGTTTGTTGACGGTTGTTAATGATCAATTTTATATGTCAACCAGAGAGAGAAAGAGGGGTATAATCTGTTCACCATCATAGACTTAGGGTTTAAACTGACAGATTCCACAAGTTTTGGTGAATATGTGTTTTCGCAGGGGATTATCAGGAAAACATCCAAGGAGGCCCACATGTCATGATTACATAGAGAGAAAGACCGAACGGGTAAAATTGTATACTCTAGAAGACTCCAGAAGGCAAACCCTGGAAGCGGGGACCCACCTGGCATTGTGGTGGGTCGGCCGACTCCCTCCTTGGGTCGGCCGACTGCCCACCTCCACCAATCAGGTGGAGGCTCGCGGATCCCGCCTCCACCGCCTTTGAGGATGAATAATTATCGTCCGTTTAGGTCGGTTTGATCCGATGGCTGTGGTGCATTCTAGAGGGCTATATATTCGTGAGCCCCCGGCCCCCGGGGTCAAGGAGATTTTCATTCAAGAATCCATTATTCGTAGGTAGCCATCAAGAAAGCTAGGGTTTAGAGAGAGATCTCCACCGTGAGAATTAGAATAGATACTCTAGATCTTCAAGTTCTACATAGGTTTAGACTAGATAGAGGAAGAATCGGGCGCCGTGCTCGAATTCCGGATCTTCATCACCAGAATTGGTATTATCTTGTATCTATTCTTGTGACTTTATTCTAAATATCATTATGCTTCTATTTATTATGTTCCTAGTTTATTCTAGTTCTACATTTGATATGGTTATGATTGGTAATAAGTTTATGTATATGTTTGCAAAGCGCTTAGCTCTCTTCCCGGGGGTTAGGTGGTAGATTTCATGTAAGCATGGTGCTTAGATGCCGTTTACCCGCAAATGCACCCTATTGGCCGGGTCGTGTGGTAGATCGCGGAAGTGACAGCCCGTTGAGTCCTCTCGTATTCCATCCCCCGTTGGTAGGTCTAGCAGAACCAAAGTTGCGTAGTAAGTCCTGCTATGTCTTGGCTTGTTATAGCAATGATCCTTATACATAGATGAAAAGTCTTTTGTGCTGTATATGATAGTGTAGAGTTGGAGTAGATGAATGACTTAGTAGATTAGAACCTACATAGGATTTATATTTCTTGTGCTAATCAGATGTCAACCTACCTTTGTGAGTAGTCTATATCTAATCTCTCGTGTGATTATACCTCGAGCTTATTACTTTATATTTCCTTATTTATCATGGTTTACCCCCTCTCGCAAAGTATGTGATCGTGCAACCAATCACTCATAAGTAGTCGTGTTTAGCAAGTTCATCTCATTGTTTAAGTCCGTAGTTCTTTCCTTTGAGCTAAATATAAATAACGATACCGGAATACTTCCCGGTAAAATGCTACAATGGTGTATTATCTGTTCGCTTGCGGATCCCATATTTTTATTGATTAGAGGAGCAGTTTCTATACCAACACTTCTGGCGCTATGCTAGGGATGACAACTTAGCGTGAGTGGTGTTAGAGGTGTCAACAGTACCACATACATATAGATCCACATCCACCACATATTGTGCTATCTCTACCCTGGAGATACGCACCTATGCTGCTCCTACCTTGGGAGTACGCATTCCCCCACATATTGTGCTTGTCTCTACCCCGGAGATACGCGCTTATGCTGCTCCTACCCCGGGAGTACGCATGCATCCATCCATCCATCCATCCACAAAATACATACGCCACTCATTTCACTTCATCCGTAAAAGGTTCTACTCCTATCCTCGGGAGTGAACATCTAGAAATAATCATCGCCGTTCCATTTGCCTACATAAAAGCTCCGGTCATTATCATTTCAAGTTATACACTCCCCGTTGCTAAAGTTTCGTTTTCAGAGGATTGGTTGCTCTAAAAAAGAAGAGAGAAAAAAAAGAAAAAGAAAAAAAGAAAAAAGAAGAAAGAAAAAAAAAGAGAAAGAAAGAAAGAAAGAAAGAAAGAGTAGCCAAGTCCTTCCTTTCAAGAAGTTTCAAGGTTTCCGAATAAAGGGAGTCATGTTATCCCCAAAGGAGCAAGTGTAGAAGTAGATGTTCGCCAAGTGATCACCCCTCATAATCATTTCCTTATCATCATCATCTTATCATTCATCTCATTTCCTCCTTCACATGCACATATGACTTTATTATTATTTTAGTTCCTATTGGATCCATGGTTTAACCGTGCAATATATGCAAGTGAGTTTGAGTGTCTCCCCACCTATGAGCTCCACATAAGCCTATTAGAAAGTAGGGTGAGAGAGAGAAGGCTCTTTTCACTATGCCTTAGTTCCACAAATACCACATATTCTCGAGAGAAGAGAGAAGGCATACACTACTCATGCCTTGGAGAGGATCCAAAAATACCACAAATGAGAGACCTGAAAGGTTCATACAAGGAACTCGAGTTTTATTTGAAAATCTTGCAAAAACTCGGAATAATAGTTGATCAAAGAGCGAGAAACATAGCGCTTGACTTGACCGTTCTGTCTTTCAACCGCTCAAGACCCAAGTGACGGCTACAAGCCCCATGGTGAAAGGTAATATGAGTAAGTTTTGAGTCGAATAGTTCACTCTAATCCGGAGGAGAGTTCTTGTTTGAACGCATGTGTACTTTTGAGGCGTGAAAGCATTGTAGCAACTCCCGATCCACACCGAGTTTATCTTCGCTCGTGGACGAGCAAAAGGTAAGCTTGGGGGAGTTGTTGACGGTCGTTAAGTGCCAATTTTTACCGTCAACTAAACATGAGAAAGGACTAAAATATGTTCACCAACTAGATATAGGGGTTACACTAATAGAATTCCACGAGTTTTGGTGAATGTCCTGTTTTAGGGTGTCACCGAAAATACCCAAGGAAGGCCCACATGTCAGGTTTACATAGAGATATGGAACCGGTGAAAATTCTGTAATCTGGAAGGTTCGAGAAGGCTCTGGACCAAACGGGAGCCCGAACGGGCTCGGTGGAGAGTCGGCCGACTCCCTACCTTGGGCGGCCGACTGCCCACTTTAGCCAATCAGCGTCAGCCTCGCGGATCCCTGTTCCACCGCCTTTGAGGATGAATAATAATTGTCCGTTTAGGTCGGTTTGATCCGAGGGCTGCGGTGCATCCTAGGGTGCTATATAAGCAGGGCCCCTGGCCCTGGAGGAGGCATCCCTTGAAACCCTAATTCATTATTTCCAGAGAGGATCAGGTGAGAGAGGTCCCTTGAATGGATCTCCTCCCTAGAGCCTAGCATTCAAGATAGATAGAGAGAGTATAGGGTGGAGGTAGAGTTGGAGGAAGCCCGGCATGTCGGTGTCTCCTCTCCGGTTGTACTGCGGGATCAAGTCTCCTAACCCGAGGCTTGGTTCTAGGATCATTATGCAATTCAACTTCTAATACTAGTAAGTTCTTGTTATTATTGCTCTTTGGTTTACGAGTTTACTTTATTCGCTTCGGTTGGGAATAGAGTAATCGTTCATAGCGTAGGTGTGGTGCTTGGGCTAGGTTCACTCGTAGATGCTCCCTATCCGGCCGGAACCGTGGTAGTATCGGGGGAGATGATGGTCCCTTTGTTACCTTTGTAATCCACTTCCCGTCGTAGGTAAGGTAGGTCCAAAAGTGCTAGGTTAAGCATCCTCTCGTGGTGTTTTTTCTTAGGTGCTCCCATAGAGTAGTAGTTGCAAAGCTTGCCATAGGTTGGAAGGAGACTGTGGTAGTAATCCTCTCTATATCGCTCATTACCTTGTTTGTAGCTCAGGGGTTAAGTATAGACTTGGGTTAGTCAGATGCACGTTTTCACCTAGCGGATAAATAAATAACGATACTCTGGAATATCTCCCGGGTGAAGTGCTCACCGATATCCGTGCACTTGCGGATTATTTCTCTTTGATTCTTTCGTGTGCGTATCTAGTATCAACAGGTATAAACCTTCATCTTGCAACTTCTTTGGCTTGGCTACCCCCCTTAAGAAAATATTAACTAAGGGGACAAAGGAGTAGCTTAAGCCTTCTTCTGAGTGAGTTTATTATCATAATGAGCTTCTGATATCCAACAAAAACTCATGTGCAATGGCCACAACAAGTAATCTGAAATTTCTCACCAGCAGAAATATAGCAGTGCAATAATATGACCATAACTCGAGTTCTGTTAAGCCAATAAAATCATATCTTACACCGTTGGAAAGCTTATAAAATCCTCTATAACTTTCTTATAATACATTTCTCCAGATTTTGCAGTTATGTTGGTCGAAACAGCCCACAACTGAAACTGTTCCAATTTTCAGACAGCATAGAACCATCAGATTGTAACCATCATAACTCCCTGTTCACAACACATATGAAGGTAACTGATACGGCATTAGAAAGGGACAGAAGTCTACTTTTTTCCAGAAAAATTTCATAACCATTGCTCAAACAGGTGAAAGGTTATGACAAGAACATCACTAACTGCTCCAGATTTCTGACAGCACAGACACATCATTTTGTGGTTTTCATAACTCCCAGACCAGAATAGCTTTGATGATGATTCTTGCGCTCAGAGAAAGTTAATGAAGTCCACTATTGTCCAGAATTTTCTCATGATTTTTGGTTCCACGAGAACAGAGGCAAAATCCAAACAATGCAGATTGCTCCGGGAAGACAAGATAGGGAGAACAGGAGAAAACCAAACCCAACTATCTATTCAATACTCCTCATGCCTTAGGCCTATGAACTAAATGAAATTGTGGAAAAGACCACAAGATCATTGCACTCATTATAAAGATCCGAAACATGCATGAGCATAAAGACAACTCAACAAAGCACTAAAGGATCACCACTCACACAATGACTCAACTTACGAAACTATCGTTTCTCTTCATGTTAAGGGCAAATATCCTAAACCTCTTCTTCCGATGATGCAAGAAGGTGGTAAGATAAGATTCTATAAGCACATCAAAGCAAGGATTAGATGAGAATAAAGGTTTTAAAATAAGCATCAAGGAGGAGACGAATATCAAGGATAGAGATAAAATAGAGAAGAAAAATGTCAAGGTATGTAGAACAAGGTTGTTCTACCAATTCTAAAACACTAAATTGACCAGTTTCTAACTAGGCTTGCGTCCTACAGTCAGCATTGAGCTGATACCACTTGTAATACCCGATTTTAAGAACAAAACCAGATATACACCATATGTGAGTCCTAGGAGTCAATTCCCACATATAGCTACAAGTCCAGGGTAGTATCAGTAAATAATGCTTAAAAATAACGTATAGTAAAAGAGAAATATACCCCTAACTAGGTAGCAATCAGCGGAAAGACAACTCTGATCTTCATGTAAGGACTCCACTCCACTGGATCCAAACTGACTGGTTGACCACAAGCCTAAAACTTCTCCTGAGGTGTGGGGGAATAGCAAGAGTGAGTTCATGTCAAACTCTGCAAGTATAGCAACAAGGTAGTATAGATCCCAACTCATGATCAATGTAACATAAATAATGTAGAGCATAAAATGGTAAACAATGAACATGTTAACAATCAAAAGTCATCATCTTAATGTAAGGATTCAAGGCCGCTCGTGTCCTTGAGCAAGGCTAGTATACCAGTTTAATAAACTCTGCGCAAAGGTGTACACTTTCACTGTGAGTCGTGATTTACCCTTTCGCCCGAGGTGATCAGCCTCTTAGCTCACTACCAAGGAGAGCCGACAGGGTTCACTATGAAGCCTTTCAAAGGTTCATCTAACAAGTTAGGGCCGCTACGGTTTCCTCAATAAAAGCATGAACCTTACCCAGGATGATACAAGGCAGAGCCCCTCTTGCGCCCTTTCGGGTAACCACTAACAAGCTAGAAAAGGTCCTCATACCGAGCTAAAGCTAAAGCCATATAGCCCTCATAGTTGTACTATAAATCCCGGAGGTTCTCTTACAGATAAATCCTCAAGTTGCTAAAAAGTCATTTTTATCATTTGTTGCTTAAACATTAATCAAGTCACAAGATCATGATCACAGAAATAAAACCCCAAGCTATACTTGCCTTAATATTAGATCCTTCTTCAAGTCTAAACCTTTGTTGATATGCCTCTTGATCTCCAACTTCTTCTTGATTGCTAACGTAAAGCTCACCGACGGAACACAGTCAAAGAGCACCACTCAAACAATCTAAGCAATCATGCACGAAGCAAACAATAGGACTAAATTAGAGTAGTACACCAATCATAGTAAAATAGTTTGAAAATCTTTTAGAACTAATCTACACGTCACTACGATCACACAGATGTTAAGTTCATCGAAAACGGAGCTAAGACAACGAAGTTATGAGTTTTCAAAGATTTCTATGTAGACTAATAATGCATTAAATATGAGGTCGAAATCTAAAAGCTATAAACTAAACTAAACAGTAGCACTACTGCGTAGCTTATGAAATTATGAATCTAACGCAATTTGAACGGGTCAAAACGGATTTAAAACGTAGAAGATATGAGATTTATAAGATGGATGGCAAAACCGTAAATAGTCCATCTCGTACCTTGGCTTCCGTACCGACATAGGCAGCACAATTGTTTACGTGGGAAGGAAAAGCCTCAGCCTCAGCTGGAACTTGGCGAGCTGGCCAACGATGCCAGATCGTGCGGCACAAGCGAGTTGCTTGGCACACGAAGGTTGGCAACCGCGGCACGCGTTTGCGATCGGCGTAGAAGATGAACGGTGCCGAGAGCTGCCAGCTAGAGATAGATCATGGTGATGACGATGATATAAGGGAGGAGAAAATTGATCTACCACGTAGGGATTCCAATCTAGGGACTCCCCTCATGATAATTTTGATAAACTTTGGCCAAAGGTTGGTACATATATATAGGGCGGAGAACTCCCCACATCTACATCAACTAGCGATATGGTGCTAATTGATGTTGCACCCTCCATCTTTACTAATAGGCCTAAATAAATAATAAAGCCCATTAGTAAATAAAGACATGGGCCTTAAAATAAATGAGAGATTAGAATTAATTATTTTCATGGATAAAATAATTCTAGATAAGTCCAGAATTGATTTTTAAGCCGTGAAAAATATTCCGAGGGCTCCGAAAATTCGGGGAAAATTCTCGTGAGATATTTTGGAACATGAGTGACCCAAATAAAGTATTTGGAGCTCATGAGAAGATATTTGGAGCATCTAAAAAATAGAATATGCTCATAGATAAATAGAAATAAGTTCCATAGGAAGCTGAAAATTCTCAAGAAATTTATAGAGATTGATTGAAGGACGAAGGATTGAATGGAGTGATTTGGATTATAAAGAAAAGATGCAAGAGAAACTTCCTAAAGAAAACTTGAGCTAAGAAACTAGGAAATTAGTTGTAGAAAAGATAGAAGCGTGCCGTAGAATGAAGACGATTGATTTATTAAAAAGATTTTGAAAGCATTTTTCACTTTTCGTCAAAACCACACATCACGAAATAGAAATGCACCAGCATGTATGCTCAATCATATTTCTAACTCCTATGATAAATTTTAATTTAATAAAAATATTATCTTTTCTATATTTCATGAGCACAAAAATGCATAAATAAATCATTTTAACTCTATTTTTAAAAGTGCAAATTTTAGGGTGTTACATGTCCGGATTCGAGGGGGCCTTCGGATATGATGGCATGCCATGGTTGAGGTGGTAGGCGGCAGGTGGTGACAGCCCTGTCCGTCCTTTGTAATCCCCCACGTTCGTATGTCGTGTAGGAGTTCATAAATGCCGCCATCGACTGGTAGACCAGTTGCCGCGGCCTCCCTGTCTATCTCATGCTCAACTCTAATTATAGTCATATATGTTGTGTGATCATTGACTGGTTCTTTGCACGGCTATATTAGAACGCCTGCTCCACTTAGGAATATTCTTTCATTCTTTGTTTTCCGTTTATCCTTGAGGTTGGCCCTAGTGTATGTCGCACTATCACAAAACTATCATGATTCGTCCCTGTATCGAGTAGTGGTTTATCATACATCTATGTTCCTACTTTGGACTCTTACATCATGTCTTCCTACGGGAAATTATAAATGATCGATACCCGAATACTCCCGGGTGAAGTGCTACAACGATAATTCCGTGCGCTTGCGGATTCATTCTGTAAACAAACAGAACTATCATTGAGGTATTTCTTGGCGACGTTGCTAATTCTAGTAATGACGCTAAGAAATGCCAACAAGCATATGGAAGTCCTAAAAAGTGTATGTATCCTCTCCCAGTGTAGGAGATGGATAGAAGGTGGAAGGCATGTTTTTGCATACTCCCAGTGTAGGAGCAGCAGATATATGTGGATGCAAGTGCACTTGATCATATGAGTAAGACACCCCTCTCCAAGGGTCTAACACGCCATGACTATTCTCAACACAAATAAAAAGCTTATGTGCTGGTCTTTCAAAACTTGTCGACGTGGCTCTATAGGCATTTATTACCACAGAGGAGAAGTGCAACTAAATAATTTTAAGATTTTCAAAAAAAATTCTCCAAATGACTAGACGTCAAGAAATCAGGTTCTCATGGTACATGCTATCTCACTTTCCACAACAACCTAAGTAAAATGGGGTCCCTAAAAATAAAGTTCCCAACAGTAGCAGGAATTCCAGGAATTATCATGGTGTGAGTCTATCTTGGGGTCATGATTAAAATAATCTACCTTCTCAATATATATAGCAAGTGATTTAATTCAAGGTGTTCCCCAAACGAATCGAAAAATGCAATCGGTATAAAATTTGGAACGTAGGGAAGCAAACCTGACCGTGGATGAAAGTTGGAGCCATGTGGGCCCATCCCAGGGGCGGGCGCCTTGGGATATGGGGTGGCCGCCTCTGGAAAGTGGCCCCTCGGGGTCTACTTCGTCGAGTGCGATCTCTATGTCATATCTTCTCAAATATTTTTGCTGTTTCGCTGATATTTGTTAGTTGCATTGTCGGGTGCCTCCCCCACACTAGATTCCTATTATCTTCATTCACAACAAGGTGGAGACAAAAGAGGCAAACATATCTAATATATAAATATTTATTACATCATCATTAAGGCTTGGATTACATGAACTGAATGAAATATAATAAAACTTAACTAAGCACACCGTGGACTAAAACTTTAATCTAAGCAATTGACTAAATCTCACTAGGCCTCTCAGATGCTAAAATAAATTACGTCTACTTCTCACGATCTTCTAGAGCTTTTAGTCTCTTCTCTAAGTCGGCTGTTTTCTTCTCTAGCTTAAGAATTCTAGCGTCCGAACCAAGAATGCTTCTACTCTGGACACACTGGCAAGCTTCTAAGGATGTGGTAATGGCTCACTGAGCTTCAAGTTCCTTCTCCAAATCTGCCATGGTCTTGCGACGTTTGCGTGGAGTCTCAGATGCAATGAGAGCAGCCTTGGGAGCTTCTTTTGGAGGGGCGAACTTGACCTTGCTCAGATGAGCACGGACTCCCTCAAAGTAAGTACGCTCTCCGGTGCTGTACTTGGCACAGACAATCTCCCCCTTCTTGTTGGTCTTGACTCCCATGAGCGTCTCGTTGTGCTTGGGAGGAAGGAGCTTGGTGCCTTCAGGGATCTTCACGATGGGGCCCTTCGACGGAGGTCCATCTAGGAGTAGAGGCTTAGGTGGTGCAGCGAGCATGGGTTGAGCGAAGTAGGATTGGCTATAAGTGTGAGGCGATGGTGGATGAGTAATAATGGGGGTAGGCTCCTTGGAGAGGACAATGGCTTTGCTCTCAGGCTCCTCCTTGGGGATGGTGTTGAGGTCGATCCCGTAGCGGATCATCCTCCTATCTAGGTTTTCAGGCTCTAACTTCACTATGGCTGCGTAGCAAGCTTGGAGCGAGGAGGAGGAGGCTTTAGATGGAATGGGGTTGACCGGAGGCATGGGCTTGTTTATATAGGGGCTGAAAAAGCATCTAAAGGGCATCTTTGGGGAATATCGTGATGAGAAATCAACGAAAAACCTAATCGGCTTATTTTTCCGATGGAAGAGTGTAGAAGGACCGTGAAATAAAAAGGCGGCGGTGAATGGCCACAGGTGGGAGGCGGCTGCCTCTAGGTCAGGGGCGGCCGCCCCTGGCCTCGAGCCTCTGCAGCTCCACTTTTTCGCAATCTTTTTTACGTATTTTTGTCATTCAGAAAAATATGCTGGACCCCAAAAAGCGAAAAGTAAAAAGGTCGGGCCCAACTTCCCTAATAGAGAAAGAAATTAATTTCATCTATTTCTTCTAATTCGTTATTGGGCTCTAAAAATATTTTAAGACGTTGGCCATTTACCTTGAATAACGTACCTTCGTTGTTGCGAAGCGTGACGGCTCCATGCGATGACGAGCTTACCACTTCAAATGGTCCTTCCCATTTGCTTCGAAGTTTTCCATGCCCGAAGAGCTTGACCCTGGAATTAAAAAGTAATACCTTGTCTTCGGATGTGAACTCTTTGATCTTGATTCTCTTATCATGCCATCTTTTCACTTTTTCTTTATATATCTTTGCATTGTGATAGGCTTTTTCTCTCCACTCTTCTAGTTCGGAGAGCTGCATTTTCCTCTTCTCTCCTGCTGCTTCTAGATCCATATTCCACCTCTTGATGGCCCAGTGAGCTTTGAATTCTAACTCCACTGGTAAGTGGCAAGTCTTCCCATAGACCAATTGATATGGTGACATCCCAATAGGTGTCTTGTATGCTGTTCGGTATGCCCATAGTGCATCAGGGAGCTTGTCCTTCCACGCAGTTCCCATTTCATCCACTGTCTTCTAAAGAATATTCTTGATTTGCTTATTTGATGTTTCTGCTTGGCCACTTGTCTGAGGATGATACGGAGTAGCAACGTTGTGACGTACTCCATGTTTCAGCAAGTATTGCTCAAAGCACTTGTCGATGAAATGTGATCCTCCATCACTTATGACTATCCTCGGGACTCTGAATCTTGGGAATATTATTTCTTCGAACATCCTCTTGGAACTCATATTGTCTGCTTTCTTGCATGGCAGGGCTTCGACCCATTTGGACACATAGTCAACTACCACAAGGATATATTCACATTTCTTCGACGGTGGGAATGGCCCCATGTAGTCGACCCCCCAGACATCAGAGAGCTCAATCTGGAGATTGTTGATGAGTGGCATGGCATCCCTTGAATTTATATTGCCATGTCTCTGACATGGACCACATCTTCGAATGAAATCTTGTGTGTCTTCGTACATTGTTGGCTAGAAGAATCCACATTGCCAAATCTTCGCATGTGTTCAGAACACCCCATAATGACCTCCATATGGTGATGAGTGACATCTTTCAATAATCTTGATCCCTTCTTCAATTGGCACACATCTTCTGAGTAAGCCATCAGAACATACTCGGAAGAGGTATGGTTCATCCCATATGTGAGTACGGCTCTCCTGGACAAGTTTCCTTTCATCGCCTCCTGGGGGTACATAACCTGTAACTATAAAATTAACAATATCTGCATACCAGGGGTCAGATCTGTTGATTCCATAGAGCATGTCGTCTCGGAGTGAGTCACCGATGGGTAGTTCCTGTGGATTCTCAAACTGCATTCTAGACAAGTGATCGGCAATAGAATATTCTACTCCCTTTTTATCTTTTATTTCTAAGTCAAATTCTTGGAGTAATAAAATCCATCTTATCAAACGAGGTTTAGCATCTTTCTTAGTGAGCAAATATTTCAAAGCAGCATGATCAGAATAAACAATTACTTTAGCACCCACTAAGTAAGATCTAAATTTATCAATAGCAAAAACAATAGCTAGAAGCTCTTTCTCAGTAGTAGCATAATTAAGCTGAGGTCCTATCAAAGTTTTGCTAGCATATGTTATTGTGTGATGCTTCTTATCCTTAGTCTATCCTAACACTGCCCCCATAGCGTAATCGCTTGCATCACACATAATTCAAAAAGGTAACGTCCAATCAGGGGGTTGAATGATTGGTGCAGAAATGAATGCTTTCTTAAGAGTCTCAAATGATTGCAAACAGACATCATCAAATTCAAAAGGAACATCTTTGGCCAATAAGCGAGTAAGAGTTCTAGCAATGTATGAAAAATCTTTTATAATTCTTCGATAAAAACCAGCATGGCCAAGGAAACTTCTAATTCCTTTCACATTAACAGGCGGCGGTAGTTGCTCAATCACTTCTATTTTGGCTCTATCTACCTCGATGCTTCTTTCAGACACTAGGTGTCCTAGCACTATTCCTTCTATAACCATGAAATGACACTTTTCCTAATTAAGGACTAAGTGCTTTTCCTTACATCTTTGCAAAACTTGATCTTAGTTTTCAAGACACTCATCAAAAGTTTTTCCATAAACAGAAAAATCATCCATGAAAACTTCCATAATCTTTTCAATCATATCAGAAAATATAGACATCATACATCTTTGAAAAGAAGCTGGTGTACATAACCCAAAAGACATGCTACGATAAGCAAATGTTCCGTAAGGGCATGTAAAGGTTGTTTTGTTTTGATCATCAGGATGGATAGGGATTTGATGGTATCCCGAATATCCATCTAGGAAGCAAAAGAAAGAATGGTTGGCTAATCGCTCTAGCATCTCATCAATGAAAGGCAATGAAAAGTGATCTTTTCTTGTTGCCTTATTAAGCTTTCTATAATCTATGCACATTCGCCATCCTGTGATGGTTCGTTGAGGGATTAATTCATTCTTCTCATTTTGGACAACAGTCATGCCTCTCCTTTTAGGCACAACTTGAAGAGGGCTGACCCACTCACTGTGTGGCACAGGGTATATGATCCCAGCATGCAATAGTTTCAAAACTTCCTTCTTAACCACTTCCTTCATCGCATTATTAAGTCTACGTTGGGGTTCTCTAGATGGTGGAACATCAGGGTCTGTGGGAATGCGATGGGTACAAAGGGCAGGACTAATTCCTTTGAGGTCCTGGAGTGAGTAGCCAAAAGCTGCTTGGTGTTTTTCTAGGACAGCCATTAAGCGAAAAGTTTGCTCCGGAGTGAGACTATCACTTATAATGACAGGAGACTCTGGATCATTTCCTACAAAGGCATATCTAAGACCAGCTGGTAACTATTTAAACTCAATAGGAGGTTTAGGTGGTATTGCAAACTCATCTAAAGGTTCATTCTCAGAAGGGTCAGCTTCTTCTTCTATGAAGAATCTAGCTTCATCTTCTAATTCTGGTTTAGCTAAGAATTCCAGAGAAGCAGCTCTAAATTCATCCAATGGATCATGATGTGGATAGGGCTCGGTCCTATTATTCAAGGAGTGTGAAATGGACATTTTGAACTGGAGTTTCTTACCTAAACAAATATTTAGTTTCCCAGTCTGTCCTTCATAGAGAAGTCTTCTAAATGGTTGTCCTATCAACAGGTGGAAATCCCATATGTCAAAGACATAAAAGCTTAAGTGAACTGGGGTGTCTTCCACTTGGAGTGGTAGGACATGTAAAATTCCCAAACTGGGGATAATATGTCCTGAAAGATTTCTTATGAATTTCACTGTTGGGTTAATGTCATGTCCTTTAGTAAATATTGTGCTAATGTGACAGACATAATATTTGTACCCATGACTGGATTGTAGAGAGCGTCTATGCGATCTTTGTTGATTATGCAATGAATAGGAAGAGAAGATGAATCCAAACGGATTATTTTAGAGGAAAGCTCTGACTCTTCCAACCATTCATTGCTCATAATAGACACTAGCTCTCCTGAGGTTTTTCCACATGGAATATCCTCATCGATATTGCAAGGCTTTATTGGATGATATTTGCTCTGTGGTTTCTTCACTGTGTGATAGTTGAAGATGTTTCCGAAATCGAAAAAGAGATCAGGTTCAATATCTGGTATGGTATTGGCTTCAGGCATAAAATCCAGAAGTGGAAATTCTTCCTTTCTTTGCTCAAGACATGGGTTAGCTGAAGTAGATGGTGTATCTGGTATCGTATTGGCTTCAGCTACCTGCGGTTCTATTTCTAGGAGGTTGTCTAATTCACTGGATTGGATTTGATCTAGGATTGATCTTGCTTTCTCTGCAAAGACATGCAAGAATGATCCTCCTGAAGTTGTGTCGAGCAACTTTTTACTATCTCTACTCAGACCTTTATAAAATGTTGTAAAAGAATAGGGTCTGGTAGACTAAGGTCCGGGCCGGATGCTAAAAGTGTAGTAAAACGATTCCAGGATGAGGCCAAAGATTCTTCAGGTTCCTGCTTAATAGTTAGAACCTGGACTCTAAGGTCGATGATTTGGGAGATGGGATAGAAATCTAGGCAAAAGTTGGAGCGTAAGGATCCCCAATCTCCTTGTTGCTTACCTACAGCCTTGTCATACCATTGTCTAGCTTTTGCCTTTAATGAGAAAGGAAATAGCTTCCAACGGAGGGTTTTATTGGACATGCCCTCTATGCGAAGACAGTCACATGTTTGCTCGAAGCCTCTAATGTGAAGGTATGGGTTTTCGTCTTCTTCTCCTGAAAAAGAAAGGCTTTGGACCAATGCAATCAACCGCGGACTCAGCCTATAGCTAGGTGTTTGAATGGGTTGTGATGACTCATGTGGCACTAGGCTGGTCTCCGTGGGTGTAGAAATTTGAAAGATAGGAATGGAATTTAAATTACCCATAAGGATAGAAAAAGATAAAATGTAAGAAAAAATGAGATAACAAAAAAGATAAAAGTATAAGTACAAGGTAGAGCAAGATTTAGGTTATCTAAACTGACCATCTTTCTCCCCTGCAGTGGTGCCAGAAATGCTTGTTGATACTAGATACGCACACGAAAGAATCAAAGAGAAATAATCCGCAAGCGCACAGATATCGATGAGCACTTCACTCGGGAGATAAGTCCAGAGTATCGTATTTGTTTTTATCCGCCAGGAGAAAATGTGCAATAGACTAACCCGATCTTTACTACTATCCCTGGGCTGCAAGTCAAGTGAGAATTAAGTGATATAGAGAGAACTCCTTCGTCAGTCTTCCTCTAACCTGTGGCAAGCTTTGAGACTATTGTTCTAAGGGGGTACCCGAGGAGAAGACACCACAGAGGATGCTAATCCTGGCACAAAGGACCGACCTTACCTACCAACGGGAAGCGGGCTACAAAGGTAACAAAGGGATTGTCACTTCCCTCGCTACTACCACGGTTTTGGCCGAATAGGGAGCATCTACGAGTGAACCTAGCCTAAGCAACATGCTTACGCTAATGAATGATTACTCTATTCCCAACGCGAAGCGAATAAAGTAAACTCATAAACCGAAAAACAATATTAACAATGAACTTACTAGTATTAGAAGTGGAATTGCCAAATGATCCTAGAACCAAGCCTCGGGCGAGGAGACTTGATCCCGCAGATACACTTGGAGATGAGACACCGATAGGCCGGGCTTCCTCCAAATCTACCTCCACTCTATACTCTCTTAACCTCTCTTGATGCTAAAACCCTATAGAGATAGGTCCATTCGAGGGACCCCTCTCTAGCTAATTCTCTCTGGAAAATATGTTTTAGGGTTTCTGAATTCGTAGCTCTGGACCCAGGGGCTAGGGCTCTGTTTATATAGCCCTCTCAGATGCACCATAGCCCTCGGATCAAACCGACCTAAACGGACGGTTTTTATTCATCCCCAAAGTCGGTGGAGGCAGGATCCGTGGGACTCCACCTCATTGGCTGAGGTGGGGAGGCGGCCGCCTCCAACCCTAGGGCGGCCGCCCCTAGGGTATGCCAGGTGGGCCCTAGGTTGCAGGGGGTGCCTTCTGGAGTCTTCTAGATTATACATTTTCACCCAATCGGTCTTTCTCTCTATGTAATCCTGACATGTGGACCATCCTTGGTAGTTTTCAGCTGTCACCCTACAGAAATAGATATTCATCAAAACTCATGGAATTCTATGTTGACGATCGTTAAGTATCAATTTTATACCGTCAACGCAGCAAGAGAAAGGACTAATATGAGTTCACCTATTAGATATAGGGGTTACACTCGATGTAATTCCACGAGTTTTGGTGATTGTCTATTTCTCGGGGGTTATCGAAAGAGAACCAAAGGAGGCCCACATGTCATGATTACATAGAGATATAGACCGAACGGGTGAAAAAGTATAATCTAGAAGACTCCAGAAGGCGCACCTGAAAGCGGGGGCCCACCTGGCAGGCTGGCCAGTCGGCCGCCCAAGGGGGGGAGTCGGCCGACTCCCCACCTCGACCAATGGCGTCGAGTCTCGCGGATCCTGCCTCCACCGCCTTTGAGGATGAATAATTATCGTCCATTTAGGTCGGTTTGATCCAAGGGCTGTGGTTCATCCTAGGGGGCTATATATTCAGAGCCCCGGCCCCGGGTGAAACCCGAATTCATTCAAGAGTTCATTCTCTCATCGAATTCGAGAAGCCGAGCCACCATCTCAATTAGAGCTCCATAGTTTAGTAGCATAGCTACATAGGAATAGATCTAGAGGAAATCAAGCCTAGCTTGGAGTCCGGATCTGTCGGAGTTCTTGGTAATTCCCCTCTACATTCTTGTAATATTCATCATTGTTCATGATACTATGAGTAGTACTTTATTCTATTCTATTATATCGACTTGACTTTGCTCTATTTGATTATGTTCTCAATTATATTGTTCTTAGTTTACTTTGATTATATGTTTAGCATAGTTGGACTAGAATTATGTTTATGCATAGGATCGTATAGCGCTTACTCATTAGATCGATGGGTGAGTGGTAAATATTGTGTAGGCGTGGTGCCTAGACCGTATTTATCTGCGATTGCACCCTATATTCCGGATCATGAGGTAGATCGCGGGAGTGACAGTCCTGTTGAGTCCTTTGTAGCCCTTCTCCCGAGTATAGGTCTAGAAGAACAAACCTATTACATTGAAGTCATTGCTATGTCTCTTGTCTTCTCTGGTAATATCACTATGCATAGATGTAACCTTTTCCCGCCATGATTGCTAGATGTTCTTGCACTAATCATTGTATGCTTTGACTTTGTAGTTAGAATAACATAGGATTATACCCTAGATCATCCTAGTCCATGCTAGTGTTATAAGCTTAGAGTGCTAAGTTGAGATGGCTTATTACTATTATTTTATGTGGCTAAATGCTCTCATTTATCTTATGTCATTTATCATTCATTCCTATATTTTATGTGACACTTACCCCGTATGAGATGATCGATACGATACAAGGTTAAGCTCTCCATTATCGCATGTGCATTGCTCATCACTCATTATCCAGTGCATTCCCTTCCCGGTGGTAAAATTATAAATAACGATACCTGGATTACTCCGGTTAAAATGCTACGATGATATATTCTGTGCGCTTGCAGAACCCTCTTTATTTCAGTTGCACTTAATAGACATCAACAAGCATTTTTTGGCGCCGTTGCCGGGGAAGGTTGAAAGCCAATGGATAATGAGCAGCATTGCACTACATAATGAGATTGAGCACTGTCACCATTCTCTACTCATACAACCTTACCCTTGTCTTTCGTCTATTTTATATCTTATGCAGGGTAATGTATGAAAAAGACAATTCTTCCTGATAATTATATTGACGATCCAGAAGCTTTATTCAGGAAGGCCAGAAGCAAGTTGAAGAAGACCACTAAATCATCATCATCAACTCAACTTGGAAGTTTGTCAGAAGCAGAAAGTTGACCTTTCGTTCGAGACTTGACACCAGCGTTTGAAGCCATGGCAAACAAGTCACTCCGTGAGTTCTCAGCTCCCACTACGGACAACATTCGTACTGGACCAGCTGCGGACATCGAAGGAGCTTTTGAGCTCAAGCCTGCGCTGATCAACATGGTGCAAGCAAGCCAGTTCTGTGGGAAGGCCCATGAAGATGCTAGTGCTCATCTCCAACACTTCCTGGAGATTTGTAGCACATTCACTATCAAGGATGTCCCCAGAGATGCTATACTACTTCGCCTCTTCCCATTCTCACTCTTGGGGAGAGTGAAGCAGTGGTTCTACGCCAATAAGGAGAAGAATACTATGTGGGCACTATGTTCCACCAATTTCTTGGCGAAATTCTTCCCCATGGGCAAGACAAATGCTCTTCGCGGGAAGATATCAAGCTTTCAAAGAACATCATGATGAGACCGTCCCGAAGCTTGGGAGCGCTTTCAAGATTACATCCTCGAGTGTCCTCATCATGGCATGGAGAATTAGCTGCTTATGCAGACATTCTACCATGGGCTCAGCAACAGCACACGTGAGACGATGGATGCCGCTGCTGGAGGTGCATTCTTATCACTCACTATTCCTCAGGCCACAGCTCTTGTGGAGAAGATGGCATCCAACCAAGGTTGGAGTGAAGAAAGAACGCAGACCCGCAAGAGAGGCGGAGGAATGCACCAGCTGAAGGAGGTAGACATGTTGTCTACCAAAATGGATCTGCTAATGAAGAGGCTCGATGAGAGAGCCCCAGAGAAGAAAGAAGTCATGCATATACATGATGCTCGCATGACATGTGAAGAGTGTGGAGAGACTGGGCACACAGGTGCTAACTGCCCAGAGCTGAAGGAGGACGTGAACTACCTCAACAACAACAACAATAATAATTACTATCATCCTCAGCAAAATCAAGGTTGGAATCAACAAAGCAGAGGCCTAACTACTCGTGCAATTATTCAGGCAACTATCAAGGTAACAACTCCTCCTACAATAATTACAACCAGCCGCCTTTGAGAGAGTTAGTGCTTGAACCAAGGCAAGATGATGGACAATGCTGTCCAAGAAGCCGACATCAAATGACAAGGTCCTAGAGACACTCGGCAAACGAGAATGGATGGCTTTTCCAATGCCATCAAGAGTCAGCTTCAGCTTCAACAAGATACTTGAGTCGCAGTACAACAGCTTGTTAACCTTGCTCCCTCCACTCGGCCAAGGTAAACCGGCGGGACAACCCGAAGAGCTCGAGACTGCAAATCTTGTTGATACATTCAATGTAGAAGATAGCCGGAGTGATCCATCGAAGGGGTCATGGATAGACTCAACTCTGCCAATCAAGAAGGGCGATCCAGGGAGACCAGTCATTCCGATCTCCATTGGAAGTACTAACTTTAATGAGGCAATCTGTGACTTCGGTGCAAGCATCAACATCATGCCAAGAGTGATATATGAGAAGCTATTCAGATGCCCCTTAACATACACAACTATGTGCTTACAGCTCGTAGATCAGTCACTCCGTGTCCCTTTGGGAGTACTAGAAGATATATGTGTACGAGTAGGCAACTCGTATGTTCCAGCAGACTTCGTGGTAGTGGATACAGGCAGTGATGAAAGGTCCCCTATCATTCTGGGACGACCATTCTTGAACACTGCTGGAGCTATCATATATGCCAACACTACCAAGATCATCTTCAACATCAAGGGCAAGAGAGAAACCTTCTTCTTCAAGAACAGAGTGCTGCAGTTCCCAGCACACCCTCATCAACAGAACAGTGAGAAGAAGAAGAATCCAGCTAAGAAGAGCAAGAACAAAGATAAGAAGACCAAGAAGACGGAGACAGTGAGGATGGTCACTGCAGTCCACAGGGAGCATGACCACTTACTCAGATCCCCACGTCTGATCAAGAAGGATGACCCAGGTGTCCCAACCATTCAATGCTCCATCAATAGAAGCTCTTTCAATAAAGCTGTCTGTGACACCGGATCGGGCGTCAACATCATGGCCAAGATAACTTATGAGTATCTATATGGCACTATGCCTTTGGAGCCCACCTATGCACAGCTGCAGATGGCAGATCAGACATTTCGCTTCGTCGAAGGAGAAGTAAAGGATGTCCTCATCCAGATAGATGACCATTATGTCCCTACTGACTTCCTAGTCATCGATATGGGAGATGACTACGGTCCTCCAATCATCCTAGGAAGACCATTCCTGAACACCACCAAAGCTATCATCTATATTGGGACAGGAGAGATTCATTTCCACTTTCCCACTAAGAAGGTACGCCGCTACTTCAACAATAATTATATAATCACTGAAGAGCCCAAGAAGAACAGAGCAAGGAGAAGCAGCGTACCCGTAGCCAGAACAAGAAGAACATCACTACAGATGGATGGGCTGACTATGAGGGAGAAGTGTCAAGATATGAAGACCGGTACCCAGAAGAGAAGAACATTGTAGAACAAGAAGAGGTACTACCAACAGAAGAGAAACAAGTGGTCCAAGAAGCTTCCTCCTCAAGGTCATCCTCTCCAACAAAGAAGGAGTGGAAGGTAAAAGCAAAATCAGAATCAATTCCTACACACGAGGCGACATCATCAGAGGCGCCAGCCAATGCGCCCCTTGAAAAATGAGCAAACATGACAAGTCCTGTTCGGAGGACTTAAAACCACCGAACGCCGCGCCAAGAGGTAACTTGGTATTTATCAGCAATTACTTTTTAGCATTGTAATTTTACCTTAGCATATTTATTTCCCTACTTGCATCTCAGTTGCATCTTTACTCTTTTATCTTTGCATTAGAAAAGAAAATAAAGATGTTGTGCATTTGCATCCAAAAAAAACTTTAAGCCCCATGTGGATAATCATTCACTGTGGTGGCACAAAAATAATTTCTCAAAGATATTTATCTTTCTCTGTCTGTATTCCTTAAATAATAAAAAGATAAAAATATTTCTTGTGATCCTGTTAGAATGAGTTCTAAGTTAAGAAAGTTCTAGACAACCAAGGCCTAGAGGTTTTATCACTAACACTTAATCAGTTCCACAAGCTTTGTTGTCTATTTGAGCTTCACAGAACATCAAGGATCATGAAGAGCTAACAGGCAGAAGGACATCCAGTCCCCTTCGGAGTGCTGCCCGCGACACTTGAACGCTGTCTCCAACAGCAACTATCTACGACACTCCTGGAAAACTAGAACGTCTTCATTGCCTATCAGCAACATCAGCAGACTATGTCAACATCCAGCTTGGGGGAGGGCATCCCCCGTGTACCAATCTAAGTGTTTCCAACTTAACTATTTATGCCTTGTTAGAATGTGCTTTGTTAAAACCACTAAAAAAGTTGCATAACCATAGAAACCCAGAAAGATTTCCTTATTTATCTTTTGGAGAGCTCTTGTAATCTGTCTTAAAAGTGATCCCTAGAATAAACTCTATATGGAGATGATGAATAGTTGCTCTGCCGTAATTCCTTTCAAGTACCTAGTTGTCAACCTTGCACTCTCTCAAGTTTTGGACACAATTGTTTAGACTTGAGATTTGCTCTGAACCTGAAACTTGTGGGTAGAATACTTGATCTAAGTCTAGGTGGTTGACGGGTATGATATGGGAAGGTTTTGAGCTGCTGTCCATCTTGTTCCTAGAGATACTAGAGTTCTGGAGAATTTATCTTTGAAAATATTAAATTCCTGCATGATGAGTTCCTTTATGATGAGAGTTTAAATTCCTACCACGGCCATATATTCATGCTTACTAGATTAGAAAAACCCATCTGTTTATATAGATCACACTGTAGCTTGAGTGTAGTCTTTATAGGCATTGAGTGTGGTTATGCTATGGACCCATAAGGAATTAGTCATGCAGTTAAAGTCAATACCATGTGCTCTCCATCCATTGATCTATGCTACTTCTGTCCTCAGAAGCATGCACCCATTTTATAACTACTACATTCATTTTTGTGCTACTTCTGTCCCTAGAAGTACCATCCACATATAGATCCATATCCACCACATATTGTGCTGTCTCTACCCTGGAGATACGCACCTATGCTGCTCCTACCCTGGGAGTACGCATCCATCCATCCATCCACATATACATACGCCATTCATTTCACTTCATCCAGAAAAGGTTCCACTCCTATCCTGGGAGTGAACATCTAGAAATAATCATCATCGTTCTATTTGCCTACATAAAAGCTCCAGTCATTATCATTTCAAGTTATACACTCCCCGTTGCTAAAGTTTCGTTTCCAGAGGATTGGTTGCTCTATTAAAAAAAAGAAGAAAAAGAAAAAAAAGAAGAGAAAAGAAGAAAGAAAGAAAAAGAAAGAGTAGCCAAGTCCTTCCATTCAAGAAGTTTCAAGGTTTCCAAATAAAGGGAGTCATGTTATCCTCGAAGGAGCAAGTGTAGAAGTAGATGTTCACCAAGTGATCACCCCTCATAATCATTTCCTTATCGTCATCCTATTACCATCTTATCATCCATTCCATTTTCTCATTCACATGCACATATGATTTTATTATTATTTTAGTTCCTACTGGATCCATGTCTTAACTGTGCAATATATGCAAGTGAGTTTGAGTGTCTCCCCACTATGCCTTAGTTCCATAAATACCATATATTTTGAGAGAAGAGAGAAGGCATACACTACCCATGCCTTAGAAAGGATCCAGAAATACCACAAATGAGAGACCTGAAAGGTTCATACAAGGAACTCTGAGTTTTATTTCAAAACCTTACAAAAACTCCGGGATAATAGTTGATCAAAGAATGAGAAACATGGCGCTTGACTTGACCGTTATATCTTTCAACTACTCAAGACCCAAGTGACGGTTACAAGCCCCATGGTAAAAGGTAATATGAGTGAGTTTTGAGTCAGAATAGTTCACTCTGATCCAGAGGAAAGTTCTTGTTTGAACGCATGTGTACTTGTGAGGAGTGAAAGCATTGTAGCAACTCCTGATCCATCACTGAGTAGTTGACGAGCAAAAGGTAAGCTTGGGGGAGTTTGTTGACGATCGTTAAGTATCAATTTTATACCGTCAACGCAGCAAGAGAAAGGACTAATATGAGTTCACCTATTAGATATAGGGGTTACACGATGTAATTCCACGAGTTTTGGTGATTGTCTATTTCTGCAGGGGGTTATCAGAAAGAGAACCAAAGGAGGCCCACATGTCATGATTACATAGAGATAAAGACCGAACGGGTGAAAAAGTATAATCTAGAAGACTCTTGAAGGCGACACCTGAAAGTGGGGGCCCACCTGGCAGGCTGGCTAGTCGGCCACCAAAGGGGGGGAGTCGGCCGACTCCCCACCTCGACCAATGGTGTCGAGTCTCGCGGATCCTGCCTCCACCGCCTTTGAGGATGAATAATTATCGTCCATTTAGGTCGGTTTGATCCGAGGGCTGTGGTTCATCCTAGGGGGCTATATATTCGAGCCCCCGGCCCTCGGGTGAAACCCGAATTCATTCAAGAGTTCATTCTCTCATCGGAATTCGAGAAGCGAGCCACCATCTCAATTAGAGCTCCATAGTTTAGTAGCATAGCTACATAGGAATAGATCTAGAGGGAATCAAGCCTAGCTTGGAGTCCGGATCTGTAGTTCTTGGTAATTCCCCTCTACATTCTTGTAATATTCATCATTGTTCGTGATACTATGAGTAGTACTTTATTCTATTCTATTATATCGACTTGACTTTGCTCTATTTGATTATGTTCTCAATTATATTGTTCTTAGTTTACTTTGATTATATGTTTAGCATAGTTGGACTAGAATTATGTTTATGCATAGGATCGTATAGCGCTTGCTCATTAGATCGATGTGTGAGTGGTAAATATTGTGTAGGCGTGGTGCCTAGACCGTATTTATCTGCGATTGCACCCTATATTCCGGATCGTGAGGTAGATCGCGGGAGTGACGATCTGTTGAGTCCTTTGTAGCCCTTCTCCCGAGTATAGGTCTAGCGTAACAAACCTATTACATTGAAGTCATTGCTATGTCTCTTGTCTTCTCTGGTAATATCACTATGCATAGATGTAACCTTTTCCCGCCATGATTGCTAGATGTTCTTGCACTAATCATTGTATGCTTTGACTTTGTAGTTAGAATAACATAGGATTATACCCTAGATCGTCCTAGTCCATGCTAGTGTTATAAGCTTAGAGTGCTAAGTTGAGATGGCTTATTACTATTATTTTATGTGGCTAAATGCTCTCATTTATCTTATGTCATTTATCATTCATTCCTATATTTTATGTGACACTTACCCCGTATGAGATGATCGATACAGACAAGGTTAAGCTCTCCATTATCGCATGTGCATTGCTCATCACTCATTATCCAGTGCATTCCCTTCCCAGTGGTAAAATTATAAATAACGATACCTGGATTACTCCCGGTTAAAATGCTACGATGATATATTCTGTGCGCTTGCGGAACCCTCTTTATTTCAGTTGCACTTAATAGACATCAACATTCTGTCAGTGATAACCCTATATCTACCAAGTATTTATAAAAAGATCCATTTTCATGATGAGTTGACGGTTAAAATTATGAGTTATCTACCGTCAACAGTGGTTTGTGTAATCTTGATCTTAGGAGTATGGCAAACTTCTAACACAGGTTCTACAAGACTTAACAAGACTCAATGCAAGCGAGTAGCTTATGTAGAAGGCTTTTGATATGCAAAGTATATATGGCCATGGTAGGAATTCAATCACCATTGAGGAACAATTAAGTTTTATTCATTTCAAAATAGATTCTCTAGCAATCATGCGTGCTTAGAACAATAGTATAGAGCTCTTATCTTAACTATCTCATATCTCATAACAACTTAGACTTTGTTTTAGCACTTGCAACCCACTGAGTGTTCAAGTTCATGGTGGTTAAAAACGCCAAGTAATCCATGCTTAGAGAAATGCTAAGTTGTAAACAAGCACTAGAGAAACATTAACTAGTGATTTCATCATCATTTCCATAGGAAGACTAGCACACATGAAGCATATATACAAAAGGGAAATAAAGCAAATAAATATTTTTGGATTTTTTGAAATATTCAAATTTTTATAATTAATATTTTTTATTTTTTTAGATGCAAGAGAGCAACAATTAAAAATGCAATAAAATAAGAATTAAAATAGAGGGGTTGGAAACTCTCCTTGGATAAACTTACCTTAGTGGGGGAGAGAATCTCCCCCAAGCTTGTCTCTTGCTCACTGTGGTGGCTGCCACCCCCACCACTGGTTCCAGCGGTATTGATCTTCTGCTTGGAGACCCTGGGCCATTTCCAAGTGTTGTTGCATGAGTTGTAACGTGGTCTGCTGCCCAATGTTGATGTTCTCCACATCATTGATGAGTGTCTCCATCTCTGGCTGTGGCTGGCGCCTCCCTCTATCACGAGGGCGAGGGGTGTGTGCTCCCGAAGGTGTCCTGGAGTGAGAAGGTGCCCCCATGTGTGTGGAGCTCACCTCCTCCTCCTCTTGTGGTACAGCATGAGAAGGGCCGGCTTGCTCTTGGGCAGCACGGGCTTGTGCTCTCGTCATTCTGTCCGTCCCTGATTGGTCGAGGAGTTGTTAATCGAAGAGAGTGGCGTGCTAGAAGCCGCAAGTGCGAAGGGTGCAGAGCTTCCCTAGCTCCTCATGGTTGAGCACGAGGTTGCTAAGAGGCTCCGTCATCCTATCAGGGGGGATGGCAGGCACAAGTTGGTGCACTTGTTCCTCCGTCTCCCTCTCATGGCTCCTACTCCCGGAATGGTGAGGGCTTGAAGATGAGCCCTCACCCTTCTTCTTGCTAATCTTTCCGAGGATGAACTTCTTCATGCTAGCTACACAAGTGAACAAACAAGACCAAGCTTCCTACTACAACTACTATGAGAAGGGAAATATTTTTGGGTTTTTGGGTTTATAGCTACTACTACTAAGGAAAGGGAAATATTTTTCGGTTTTTGGTTATGGCTACTACACCAAGCTTGAGAAGACTTGAAACACTAAAGAGAAGAGAGAAGGCCAAGTGAGCTCGAGATGATTCTACTGGTTGTGGTATGGTATTGAGCTCACATTGGGGTGCTATTTATAGGGGTGAAAGGGCAAGGCATGGCCACCCCAAAGGTAGGTCGGCCGACCTGGCCCTGTCCCCTTGGAAGCATGCTCTCACTTTGGACAAGGAATCTAGCCTCGTGCTTGCAAAAGGTCACAAAATTTGGACCAATACCTTGGTCGGCCGACCAAGGATTTTGCCCCCACCACTTTGGACATGTCATGTCTGGTTGTCTGGTAAAGATGGTGGTGGTCCTGGTCCAAAGATGCTGCTGGTTTGTCACACCCAAAAATTTCTATTTTGAGATGTGAATCAAAAACACTAAATAAAACAACGAATTTATTAATTTTCCTAAAATAAACCAAGATTTTATTCATTTGTTGTCATTATAAAATGATAAAAGTGTGGTTTCAAAAACTTTTATAAAGTTAATAAAGGTGTGGTTGAGTTTGTGCTTTGCTCTGTTGAGTGGTGTTTGAGTGGGAAAATGGTTTACTAAAATCCTTTTCTTTTATCTTGCACCCGGTAGTTTTGACTCGAGCTTCCTTACCGCTAGCCTCTAGCTCGCTCTAGCGTGCCTTAGCCCTTCATGGCTTGCCTTCGGCAAGCCATAGCCTCGCCTGGCACAACCTTCTAGCCTCATCTGGTCTGACCCTAGCTTCTCTGGCCAGCCATGACTTTCATTCGGCCAGCTCTAGATAGTTATAGCCAGCCCTGGCCACCTTTGGCCAGCCTTAGGCAACTCCCGCCAGTTCATTGCTTGCCCTGGCCAGTCCCCTAGCCTCTCCCGATAATCTCTAGCCTTCCATGGACAGCTCTGGCTAGCACCAGACGGCCATAGCCTTCCTTGGCCAGCCCGACTAGCCAGCGGTGGCCGTAGCTGGCCTGCGCCGCGGCCCAGCCAGCAACAATCGGCCCACGTGGCGAGCCCAGTGTTGAGGGCCGTGCCAACTAGTCGGCCTGCTCTGGAGCCCGCTTTAGCCTCCTCTCTTTTCATCCTAGAGCTTCTCCAAATTTTGGATGCTCTTAAATAACATTTTCATAGCCTCCAAGTACTTTATTTGGATTCATCATGTCTTAATCTATCCTCGAGTATGTTCTCATAATTTTTGGGGACTTAGAAATATTTTTTAGGGATTTTGAACGATTTCAGCTTTTTCTGGAAGTATTTTTGAACTGAAAATGAATTTCTATATAATTTTTGAAATTAATAAAATATCTGATTTTATCCCGATTCCAAACCCTAGGTATATATATGCCGGTGTTCATCTCGTCGCGCTGGTTTCAGATCAGAAAACCACGTCGCGAGCCGCCACTCGCAGCTCCCGGAATCGATCGCCGAAGTTCATCTCGGCTAGGTTTCCGGCGAACTCTCCGGCGAGCGTTTTCGGCCAAACCGTCTAGCTCCGGCGGAAGCCGCCACAACCAGAAGGTTGCCCTCGACCTCCTCTACGCCGTCATGTCTTCCTTTTCGTGAATCCATGTTCGTTCGGGCGCGTCCCCTTCTCTTTCTCTTTTCCGGCGAACTCACCATGGAAGCCATGCTTCTTCCTTGCTGCAGGTCCAACCGGCCCTTCCTCGCAGGTCCCACAGCCACGACCCCCGCGTACCGCCGCGTCGCCCCTCCCCATTGGTGCCCCAGTACGCGCGGCCCTGCCCTCGCGCGACCGAGAGCCATGGCTGCTGGCGGTGCCCCGTGCAGCTGCGACCGACCATGGGGGCCGGGCGTCTCGCGCGCCTAGCGTGCCGCCGCGCCGCCGTGCGCCGCCGCCGGCCAGCTAGCAGGCCAGGGTCGAGGCCCCTTCCTTCCCCATGTGAGCAGCAGCAGCCCCATGGCTGCCAGTTCACGTTCGTGAACGTGAAGATGGCTCAAGGTAGAAGATGCCCGTAATTACAAGTTTGCCACTGCTCTTTAATCCTTTTGCCATTTTGCCGTTTTAACTCCGAATTGAGTCGTTCAAGTTGCGTTAGAATCGTGTTGCCGTGCTCTGCGCAATAGCA
>JAENPR010001156.1:0-206417 GCA_018135685.1 Themeda triandra | reverse complement strand
CGTGTTGTGTTTGTTTGTCGATTGGTTGGATGGGATCAATCGGCCATGATCCTCCATATATATAGAGGGGGGTGGTCTTATCCCCGTAGGAAACAACTCCAAGACACAATCTCTAAGTTTCCCACGTCCAAAACTGACGTATCAACTTGCATCATCTCCACTAGCTTATTTGAATTTTCAAGCAACACTTCAATCACTCCATAAGGTTCTTCCAATTTGGTGACTTCTTGCCAAACCTTGGTAACTTGATCTTTGTTTCTCTTGACGCCACCTCCTTGAGATATTTTCGTTTTGATGAGCTTGATCGAAGTTTCATGGATCTTTTCCCACAAACGTGTTTCATACAATCTTGTCTGGACTACATTCTTAACACAATGGGAGTCCTCCAAATCGGTACTAGAATTACTAAACTAAACCGATTTGGCACACTATTTGACGAATCAATGGCGTATGCTTTAGAAGAATTGGTTAATCCGACACATACGGCCGAGCCAATTTACTTGTACTGCATAGAAAAATATGCATTGGCTATTGTTATATATGAAATTTACGTTCACCGACGTCGTAGCCATATGCGTGTTGAGCTTATCATGTTGTCCCTCAAATTTTCATGCTTTTGGTCTCAACATGTTATACCTGCATGGAGTATAGTATTTCCAACCCGAATAAAGACTTCACATTCGGTTTGGGTATTGACAAATACAGTCGCAATCGGCCGGATGTCTTAAAGTTATGAGAATCAATAATCCTTGCAAGCCGATTAATTGAAATAAAATCTCCATGGGTAACAAATAGGTAATTGATCTCATATCCTGAATTAATTCCATGCTCAATAATAAAATTAGCAATGACTTGACACTCAAATGATTTTTCAATGACTCAAAAGTCAAGTCATATTCAGATAGAGTGTATGCCCACTTGCCCATCCTAACAATGTGGATTAGCCGATGTAAAATGCACACATCGGCTTGGCATGCAACGACACATGTACTTGGTAAAGAATGCTTAGATAAACAAAGTACGCTGACGAGCATATATATTTTAGAACTCCGCATACCTCACTTGGAATCAAGAAGACATCAATCAATATTTATGATGCACCTCTTCTTTGTCCTCTTGAATCAAAGCAACACCGTTATACCCTCTTCGGCAATAATATATAATGTGATTGTAGATTAATTCCCGATGCACGAAGAACAGTGGTGTTGATAGAGAATCGACGAAGCTCGATTAACTGAATTTATAATCGGCTTCTAAGTTTCACTCAAATTATATGATGATATGGACCCGATTATCAATCGGCTCTAGAGAGCTTTCAAAATCAGCAAGCTTCTCTTTGACAAGCAAATCATATCATTATGCCCCCCGGCCTAAAAGCCATCAAAATAAATCACAGAAGGGGTCTTTTCAATAGCACGATGGTTGCTAGCATTCATCGGCTAATTGCATGCTAAGGACGATAATAAAGTATCGGCCATATGAATTCATCTACATGAGTACGCATAGCTGAATATTTCGGCTATCGATTATTGGTAAGCATAATAATTCGGCAACCCTTCATTACATGAAGATCCCCACCAAGGATCAAAATAAGGAACCGAGGGTTGACTATACATACCATGAGATGAATTCCATATAAACATAGGCAGAAGATGGATGATGCGAATAGCAAAGATTTTGATGATTTGGTGCAAATCTCCAACTTGGCAATTGCTTCTTGAATCATCTTCTTCTATCCTTTGCCTTCATTGTACCACCTGCTTGAACATCATCCTTCTAGGCTTGAATTCTTTCTTTTAGAATCCATGCTAACCCCTTTTCTTTCAAACTTTCCCGCACTAAGTTTCGCAACTTCTTTTCTTGCCACTTTGATAAACCGATTGAGCATATCGGTTTTGTTTCTATTTTGGACAGCGGCAATTCCTTCTTATTCTTTGGCACTTTCATCTTCTTTTGTTCGTATTTGACACCTACAAAATCATTAGATGATTTTCTCGCTTCTTTGCCACCTACAGCTGGATTTTTTAGCAATGTAATCGGCTTTTCGATTGTTGCATTCAAATCTGAACTCTTCTTCTTTCAGCCATCATATTTCACACGGTAAACTTGTGTTTACCGCTTTCTTCTTTGGTTCAGCTCTGACCGATTCTGATCAAATCGATCATTGTGAGATGATGATCTTTCTGAATATCTAGGAGCTGCATATTCTATATGTTGTGGCCTGAAATATGATGGAACATGTGCACTTTCATCAACTCGACTCCCAAGATGAATAAGGATGAAAGTATGCAAAAATGTGATCCATAAGACATGGGAATTGGCTGCTCAAAAGGATGATATGTTGCTGCTGCATGAGATCTCTTCTTGCCAATTCCTCTCTTGAGATTTGCGCTTTGGAGGCAATCTTGATGGCTGGACTTACTTTGATCTATTAGCCATATTTGCTTTGCTTATTTTCTCATATTTAGCTAGAAGCTCTTCGAAGCTAAGCTTCAGTCTTCTATCTTTTTGTTTGTAGTGAGCTTTGCCTCCATTAGCAATATGGGTATCCTTCTTCTTTTCTCCATCTTGATAGATATGCTCTAAAGAAGGATCCTCACCGATTTCCCTTGCTCAATGGGATCAATCGGCTTTTGCTCTAGTTGAATAGATTCCACCGCCCCCGGTGTCTTCGAAATTGAAGTGACATTGCTATCCCCTAAAATATGTTCAATTTGTACATCTTGGACAGCAACCTTGTCTTCACGTGAGGGCTCATTATCTCTTTCTTGAGCACTTGTGTCTTGAGCTTTGAATGAATCAACTAATTCAAGCTGATTTAAAACCTGTTTGCCATCAAGACCAATTGAATCCAATTGGTCTAGTTGTTGAGCTTCAAAAAATCTCAATCGACCTTTATCAATGGCCGATTGGATTACACGATGAAACATATTGCAATTACAAGTATTATGATCATAAAAATTATGCCACTTGCAATATGTAAGCTCTTCTAAGTTTTGAATTGATGGCAAAGCATTGTGATCAATGATTCTAATAAAATTGCTCTTGAGTAATATATCAAAATCATGATCACAAAAAGTAAAGTCAAAGGTGTACTTTGATTTCTTCAACCTATTCTTTTGTGGAGTCGGTTTTAGAGCTAGGCAAACGAAGGGATCAGATTTGACATCAACCCATTCGGCCACACCTTTGCAACTACTTTTAGAAAGCTTTAACTTTGATAAACTAGCACCATTGGCCTTGCCATGTGGCACAATTTGTTGGCCGATATAATCTGAATTTGTTTCATCTTCCACAAATATAATGCTATTCCTAATTGGACTTTTGCAACTATTTACAAGGATGTCTCTAATAGATGCAGAAATTGAAATAGTTTGACCGGATTGGAATTTGAGCAAAATATCGTATTTTGTACCTTGTTGATCATGTTGGAGAGATGTGTACCCTTGATTTGAATGATTTTGTTTTCTTTCTCCAAGGGACGATCAACAATGGGTGCCACATCATCCACGGACGTATCGGCAGTTGTAGGAACCAAAGTAGTCACCACTCGATTGGAAATCGGCTAAGCCAATTTGGGTACTAGGCAAGTGGAGTCGGCTTAGCCGACTTGAATGTCGGTCTAGCCAACTCGAGGTCACGAGAGATGGTCGGCCCGGTGACCTAGAAGAGGTAGTCGGTCTAGCCGATTGTGTAATCGGCTTAACCGACTTGGAGCAAGCAGCAACCCACCTTTCATAGGAGCTTGATCTTCACTAATGATGTAGTAATCACTAGATAAATGCACGACTCCTTTAGCTCCTGAAAAGTCAAGTCTAGCTGGCTTCTGACGCTTTTCAAGACTTGGCTTTTGAGTGCCTACTAGCAATTCACTTTTGGCCGATGACTTAATTGTAATCGGCGTTTTGATTTCAAACATACCAAAATGTTCATAGAATAACTCCACTAATCTTGGCCATGACCAAACGTCAAGTGTGGGCAAAGATATAAACCATGTAAAAGCAATGCCAGTAAGGGATAAAGGAAAATTTCGTATTCTCATATAGTCTTCATCACCGGCACGTGCAAGAGCCAACTACAAGAGATATGTAGAAATATGTTCTGTGGCGGTTTTATCATCTTCACCACTGAATTTTTCAAACTTAGGTACCCGCCATCGACTAGGAGATCTCAAGTAATCAATATATAATGAGTATGGCCTATGATAAGTAGGTACCTGCCATTTAGAAGAGCCACATGGATTTCTAGTACGAGCTGAATCTTCTTCAATTTGGCTAGACCTACAAGTAGCATATGAAGCCGAATCACAAGTAACGACTTTCTCACACTTTGCTGATTTCTCACTAATTCGGCTTGAGTTAGTAATAACATGTGAAGCCGAATTGTAAGAAGTACTCTTAACACACCTTGCTGAATTTTCATTGATTCGGCTTGAGTTATGTGAAGCCGAATATGAATATGATTGGCATAAGATGCTGAGTTTTGAGAGTAATTGGCTAAATAGTTACCATTGTTATAGCCAATTCTCTCATTCATCGGCTTGTTTTGTGATTGAATCAAATAATGTGAACTTATAGCCGATGAATTTGGATTTACATGTTGTATGTGTTGGTATTTCTTAGCATAAGCGCATAAATCCGCAAGCGCATGGAGTACCGTTGTAGCTTTCACCGGAAGTGTTCGGGTATCGTATTTTCCACAGGGAACGGAAGTGTACTAGAGTGAAACAAGAACGTCCAGGAGAAGTAGGTAGGAGAATATTTTTGTAGGGAGAAAGGGTTTTCTAAGGTCAGACCAAGATCACTAGATAACTAAAGTCTCGGCTTACTAACTTACTCACTTCGGAGTAGCGGTACCTTTCTAGTTCTCGAAAAGACTGGAAAGACGTAACCGGGGTCAGGTCGCCAAAAGCTCTACGGAAACACCAATACGAACGTGGTGGAATACACAGGCCTGGTCGGAGCTGTCACCTCCGGGGCTACCACAACTATACGTGGGGTTGGGCGCAAACTCAGGTAACTCCCTAGCCCAGACGCCACGTCTATGCTAGAGGCTACTACTCTAACCCGGTACCTTGGACTAGAGCACTCGGTCGAGCGGAGATCCCGTAAGCAAGAGAATTAAGCGCTAAACTTTAATTATAAAGATTACTAGGAAATTCCGCGGATATTACTCACGAAGGAGTCGGCTCCGTAGAGGTACAAGTTGGAGGAGAACCCGACAAGCCGGCTCCGCCTCCGCTCTGCGCCTCCTCTTTCTTCCTCTTTTCTCGCTTATACAACTAGGTGAGAGCACCTAGAGGGACACTACTACTACTCTGAATATATAAGTGGAAGCTCAAGAGATGGTATATATATTGTATAGCTCAAATCTGTAGTGTAGAGTGTGTTTACAATAGGGGGAATGGCCCTATATTTATACTAGAGAGGAGGGAGGCAACTTTACAAAGCACCCCCTGCCTAATGACGGTGTCTGCATGCAACCGACCTCCCCTATGACGGTAACTTAGTTGCCTAATCAATCTGCGTCGAAAATCGGAGCAAAACCGGTCATTAAGTGGGCGAACCAGAGCTAAACCAGCGGAAATAATGCTCTGCAGATTTTCTGGGCGGAATTCACGGCGCTTGGGCGGCTGGACCGCTCCAAACCGGGCCCGAACCGCGGTTCCTGCGCGCCTGGACCGCGCAGTGCAGCAACCGCCTTCGCCCCTCCATTTGCGTCGCAACACGTGGCTCCTGGTCCGGTCGGCGGCAGCGGGAGCGCGCCCGACCGCGCGTGTGTGCTTGCTTCAGCTGCGCCACGTGGCGGCTCCCCATTTGCCCGTTTGAATTTCCTTTGTCCCGCTCTGCCCCCGCGCGGCCGCGCGTGCTGGCGACACTTGTGCCACGTGGCGCTGCGGGATTGGCCCGCCTGGTCGCCTGTCTCCTCTGTGCCGACAGCAGCTCCGCCGTGGGGCCGACCAGGGGCAGGCCCCGGCGCGCGGGCCGTCGGCCGATCCGGGCGCGTTGCGCTGCGGCGTGGGCGGCAGCCCGGCCAGCCACGTGGCTGCTTTTGGTTGGCTAGATGCGTTGACTTTGGAACATGTATATATCTTTTTATTGGGAACTCCAAATATAGCAAATTATATGTCCATTTTGATCAGCTCGACGAACCCGTCGCAATGGTGTGTTCCGTTTCATCGTTTGAGATACTTTTATGTCATGAAATATTATGTTTCCTGCAAAACAAGTTTGGAAACCAAAACTCGTGGAACTTGTCAGATAAATAAAATATTTGCTATGGTATTCCTGAGTATTTGGTCATTTTGAACTATATTGGCGGTCAAAATATATGCAATAAGGAGCGCCAACAAGTTCCCCCACACTTGGATCTTTGCTCGTCCCGAGCAAAGGCTAGGATAAAATAAACATGAACATAGCAATTCAAGATATGAAACCGGCATAAAGATCATTCCAAAACATACCTCATATTTGTGGGATATGTGGGGTGGCTAACAAATCTCCTTAAGCGGTTGAGAAGTGGAACAGCTCTGAAACATAGCCATCTCATCCCATTTTCATATCTCAGTGACTTGGAGTTTTTATGAGATTTTTCAAATAAAGCATAGTTCATATGTACTCCTCAAATGGTGCTCTCGAATCGCTCAAAGTGTATAATATCCTCACCGAAGGCTTTTGATGTTTTGCCTTTGTATCCTACCTCTAGTATCTTTGAGTGGAGTTCTGGGTAGGCATACAAGGAATGGCTTACTTACCGCTTGTGTGTAGCTGAGTCAAAATCCGAACCATGTTAAGGTTAAAGCCATACACTAGGTTGAGATGTGCAAGTGTGTGAGATGGATGAGGAATGATTCCTAACTTTGTGGTATTTTTGGGTCTCCATGCATCATGACAAACTCTCTTTTATTGGTGGATGAAGAGATGAAGAAATATGGGCTATCAAAGAGTAACTAAAATTGTGTTGTTTTTTTTTTCTCTTTCTTTTTTTTCACTTTTTTTTTTTGTGTCTCTTCTTTTTTTCTCTCTCTCTCTTTTTTTCTTCTTTTTTTTTTTGAACGGGGATCTAAGATTTCCGTTTGTCTACAAGATTGGAATATCTAAAACTTATTTCTCCCTCTCTTTTTTTCCTTTCTTTCTCTCTTTTTTTTTCTTTCTTTCTCCTTCTTTTTTTTTTAACCGAGAACATGGCCCATAACTTATTGCCTAGAAAAGGATGAAGGAGAGAGAGATGTCATGATGGAATGCATGGAGAATTTTTGGCAATCTAAAAGAGGGGTGCGCGATCCTCAGGGTAAGGGTCGGCATTTTTATTTGGTGGAAAGGTGCGCAATTCTCGGTGTAAGAATTGGCATTCTGGGCGAAAGGGGTGCATGTTGTGCGCAACTCTCAGTGTGAGAGTCGGCAATTTATTTGGTGGGTGCAAGTGAATCTCAACCATATGTGTAAGACCCAAATCTAGGTTAGGTTCAAATCGTGACAAGGCCCAACAGTCGGTAAGAAGCATACGACAAAAAAGGTTTTGTACACTTGTTGACAAGCATGTCGTATTTGGCCTTGGTAGGAATTTGAACCATTGAGGAGCATGTGAAACGATGATTTTGGTATTTTATCAAAAGAAAATTCTCCAAGTACTTCGATAGAAAAGGTAGGATTTCTATGCCAAAGCCACATCTCACTTCACAACAACTTAGTCAAAATGTTTTTCCTATAAGATATTTTTCCCACAAGCATGAAGGATATGTAAGGTCTAACCATTATGCAGTCCATACTCAAAAAGCTATACTCATATATACCTTCAAAATTAAATTCAAGCGGGAAACTTGGTTTGCAGGGATGAACATGATGGGAACAAAAGCATACAAATGAATAGGTGAGAAGAAAGTGATCAAACCGAGTTGTGTACAGGCTCCTCCACAAGTTCATGATGTGGTTCAGTGCTCCCATCTTTTTTTCGATGGGGGTTTTGCACACCCCCACACTTCTTTGGTGCTATATATCTGGCTTTTATTCAAAAACAAAAACTGATGAAAATAACAAGGACTCTTCGGTGAGAAACACCCAGAGAGTCAAAGAATTTATTGAATTAAGAACAACTTTTATTTTAAACTTTTTTTAGATTGAATCATTGAATCGCAAGAATTCAATGACATCAACCTCTTCTATTTCAAAGTTCAAGGAAAAACTTTTAAATGTTGGCCATTTACCTTAAATGTGTTACCGTCGTCATCTTGGAGCGTGATGGCACCATGTGGCGAGGTTTCAGTTACTTTGAATGGCCCTTCCCATTTACTCCGTAGCTTTCCATGGCCAAAGAGTTTCACCCTTGAGTTGAACATCAGGACCTTGTCTCCAGGTGTGAACTCTTTGTGCTTGATTCTCTTGTCATGCCACCTTTTTGTTCGTTCTTTGTAGATCTTGGAGTTGTGGTAAGCTTTTTCTCTCCATTCTTCTAGCTCAGATATTTGCATTTGGCGATTTCTCCCAGCTAGGTGGACGTCCATATTCCACTTCTTGATGGCCCAATAGGCCCTAAACTCCAACTCCACGGGTAGATGGCATGTTTTCCCGTATACCAGCTGATATGGTGACATGCCTATGGGCGTTTTGTATGCTGTTCGGTAAGCCCATAGTGCATCAGGCAACTGGTCCTTCCACTTCTTTCCCATCTCATTCACGGTCTTTTGCAGTATGTTCTTGATCTGCTTGTTTGATGTTTCAGCTTGACCGTTTGTTTGGGGATGGTATGGAGTTCCAAAGTTGTGTTTGACTCCATGTTCAGCTAGGTACTCCCGAAAGGACTTGTCAATGAAGTGTGACCCACCGTCACTTATGACCAATCGGGGTGTACCGAACCGTGGGAATATCACTTCATGGAACATCTTCTTGGAGTGCTTGTGGTCTCGGAGACGACGGGGTAGTGCTTCTACCCATTTAGACACATAGTCCACTCGCTACTAGGATGTATTCAGCATCTCCAGACTTTGGGAATGGTCCCATGAAGTCTATCCCATAGACGTCAAACAACTCCACTTGGAGGTTGTTCATGAGTGGCATTGCATCCCGAGCACTGATGTTTCCATGTTTCTGGCACCTAGCACATCTTCTGACGAACTCTTTTGCATCTTGGTACATTGTTGGCCAGAAGAAACCGCTTTGCCAGACCTTGGCATGTGTTCGGAATGCTCCATAGTGTCCTCCATAGGGTGCTGCATGACATCTTTCTAAGATCTTTGTGGCTTCAACCATTGGGACACATCTTCTTAGCAACCCATCGGCACAGACTCGGTAGAGGTACGGGTCGTCCCACAGGTGAGAACGACTTTGCTGCTTGAGTTTCCTCCTGTCCTCCCCTGGTGCAACATATCCTGCAACTATATAGTTGACAATATTTGCATACCAAGGATCCGAGTGTGTTACCTTTAGGAGCGTGTCATCCCTAAGATAATCGTTAATGGGTAAATCATCTGCATCCCTATGACGAAGCCTAGACAAGTGATCGGCTACCGAGTTTTCTACCCCTTTCTTATCTCGAATTTCTATATCAAACTCTTGGAGTAGAAGAATCCATCGGATTAGCCGGGGTTTAGCGTCTTTCTTAGTGAGGAGGTATTTGAGAGCAGCATGGTCTGTATAAACAATTACCTTTGCCCCCACTAAGTAAGACCTAAACTTGTCTATTGCAAAGACCACAGCCAACAACTCTTTCTCAGTTGTGGCGTACTTCACCGTGTGCCCCGAGACAAGGTTTTGCTAGCGTAGCATATAGCATGATGCTTTTTATCCTTCGTTTGGCCCAAAACGGCACCAACCGCAAAGTCGCTAGCATCGCACATGATTTCAAAGGGCAACTTCCAATCAGGTGGCTAGATGATTGGAGCTGAAATGAGTGCCTTTTTCAAGATTTGAAAGGCTTCATGACACCCATTGTTAAAGATGAAAGGTGCATCTTTAGCTAAAAGGCTAGTCAGGGGTCTAGCGATTTGAGAAAAATCTTTGATGAATCGCCTATAGAACCCTGCATGGCCTAAAAAGCTACGAATGCCCTTCACATTTGTGGGAGGTGGTAGTTGTTCTATAACCTCAATTTTTGCTTTGTCCACCTCTATCCCACGAGCGGACACCTTGTGTCCTAGGACTATGCCCTCCCGACCATGAAATGGCATTTTTCCCAGTTGAGGACTAAGTCCTTTTCTACACACCGTTGTAAGACTCGTCTAAGTTCTCCGGACAATCTGGAAAGTTTTGCCATAGACGGTAAAATCGTCCATGAACACTTCCATGATTTTCTCGATCATGTCGGAGAAAAATTGACATCATGCACCGTTGGAAAGATGCTGGAGCATTGCATAACCCGAACGACATGCGTCGGTATGCGTAAGTTCCATACGGGCATGTGAACGTAGTCTTACTTTGGTCGTCGGGTGAATTGGGATTTGATGATACCCGAATAACCATCAAGGAAACAAAAGAAGGAGTGGTTCGCGAGGCGTTCTAACATTTCGTCAATGAACGGCAACGGGAAATGGTCCTTCTTGGTGGCCTTATTGAGTTTCCGGTAGTCAATGCACATCCGCCACCCCGTGACAGTTCGTTGAGGAATGAGTTCATTCTTTTCATTCCTAACAACTGTCATGCCTCCTTTCTTTGGCACGACCTGAACAGGGCTAACCCACTCGCTATGCGGCACGGGATAGATGATCCCTGCGTCAAAAAGTTTGAGGACCTCTTTCTTAACAACTTCTCGCATAGCGTTGTTAAGTCTCCGCTGGGGTTCCTTAGATGGTGAAGAATCGGGATCGATAGGGATTCTATGAGTGCAGAGCGCGGGACTAATCCCCTTGAGGTCTTCAAGTGAGTAGCCTATGGCCGACTTATGTCTTTCTAGGACAGCGACAAGTTTGCGGGTTTCCTCTTGGGAAAGCTTGTCGCTAATGATGACTGGAGTTTCACGATTGTCATTTAGAAAGGCATATTTTAAGCCAGAAGGAAGGGGCTTAAGTTCGATTGAGGGTTTTGGTGGCTTTTCATTATAGTCTAGTTCAATAGGTTCTGCCAGCTCTTCCTCTTCTTGAATAAAATTTTCAACATCGAAAGTTGGTTGAACCATGTCTTCTAGTGAAGCCACTAAAACATCCTCAATAGGGTCTCGTTCGGGCTTTGGTTCAACTATCGCGTTGTGTGAGCGTGCAAGCAACACGATGATAGGAGAACTTCCCAGTTTCAAGTTCAAAAGACCCTATTTTGGTCTTCCTTGCAAGAGTGTCCCTAGTGGTAAACCAACCAAGAGGGACGTATCTGAGATGTCATAGATGTGAAAATCTAGACGAAACTCAGAATCTCTTACGCGCAAGGAATAGACCTCATGATCCCATTACTCTCAAGAATAATTCCCGAAGGAATCTTTAGAAGTCTATGAGAGGGGATCAAAGACTCGTTGGGACAAAGTGTCTCGGCCAAAGCTTTTGACATGATATTTATCCCAACGGTCGGGCAATAGTGAGCCTCTAAAATGGTTCCCTTAAGGACGCAAGGTAGAATATCACCAGGCAATGATTCGGGCTACCTCGGTAGATAGCTCCGTTTACGCAACCATTCACGACTCATGATGGCCGAGTCCTTTGATATGTTCTACAAGGAAGGGCTCATTGTGTTGGCCATCATCCCGAGTCGGTGCAGATTGCACTAGAGGTCTCACTTGCATAGGTGAATTCGAGGCATTACCAAAATCTTCAAAAAGATCTTCCTCAAATTCAAAGGGAAATGAAGAAGGATGAGGTTCATCATCCTCTGGAGTGTGGTGTATTCCCTTAATAGGAGGTTCTATGGCAACCGGGTCAAGAGAAGAATTTGAAGGAATTTTAGATTTGGTTGCTAACACCTGCTCTTGTTGGTTGGGACCAGTCTCAACTACTTCAGGAAGCTCATTGTATATGCCAGTGTAAGGGGTATTTTCTAAGATTTTCTCAAGTATGGCCTTCCCCTCACTAATGGTCATGTGGGTGAACGAGCCTCTAGAAGATATGTCAAGGTAGAGAGCAGTTTCTTTGCTAAGACCAAGGTGGAAGTGGTTTAGAAGGACATGGTCAGGCAAAGAAAGATATGGGCCGGCATTCATAAGGTTCGTGAACCTAGCCCAAGCTGCTCCTAGTGTCTCCTTCTCCTTTTGTTGAAAGGTGAGAATTTCTACACGAAGGGTGGCAACTCGGGAAGTAGGGAAGAAAGCGAGACAAAATTTGTCCCGAAGTTCATCCCAATTCCCGTTTACTCCGCCAACGGTATGAGCGTACCATTGTTTCACTCTTCCTAAAAGGGAGAACGGAAACAATTTCCATTTGATGGTCTCATGTGTCATGCCATCAATATGAAGGCAAGAGCACAATTGCTCAAATTCCCGAAGGTGGGTATAAGGATTTTCATCTTGTTGCCCGGAGAAGGATTGGTCCCGAACCATGGCTATAAAGCCAGGACGGAGTTCATAGCTAGAAGCTGTGATTGGCTTTGACGATTGTGGTGGCTCTAAGAACTCGCCCTTTGGTGCGGAGAATTTAATAATAGGAGTGGAATCCATGTGATGGGTGGTTGTTGATATATTTGTGGTAAAATAAAAGCAAAAAGGATACACGGATGAACTTGGTTCGAGTCTAGAACAGCTACCGTTCCCCGGCAATGGTGCCAGAAAGCTTGTTGGTATTTCTTAGCGTAAGCAGATAAATCCGCAAGCGCACGGAGTACCATTGTAGCTTTCACCCGGAAGTGTTCAGGGTATCGTATTTTCCACAGGGAACGGAAGTGTACTAGAGTGAAACAAGAGCGCCCAGGAGAAGTAGGTAGGAGAATATTTTTGTAGCGAGAAAGGGTTTTCTAAGGTCAGACCAAGATCACTAGATAACTAAAGTCTCGGCTTACTAACTTACTCACTTCGGAGCAGCGGTACCTTTCCAGTTCTCGAAAAGACTGGGAAGACGTAACCGGGGTCAGGCCGCCAAAAGCTCTACGGAAACACCAACCCGAACGTGGTGGAATACACAGGCCTGGTCGGAGCTGTCACCTTTGGGGCTACCACAACTATCCGTGGGGTTGGGCACAAACTCAGGTAACTCCCTAGCCCAGACGCCACATCTATGCTAGAGGCTACTACTCTAACTCGGTACCTTGGACTAGAGCACTCGGTCGAGCAGAGATACCGTAAGCAAGAGAAGTAAGCGCTAAACTTTAATTATAAAGATTACTAGGAAATTCCGCGGATATTACTCACGAAGGAGTCGGCTCCGTAGAGGTACAAGTTGGAGGAGAACCCGACAAGCCGGCTCCGCCTCCGCTCTGCGCCTCCTCTTTCTTCCTCTTTTCTCGCTTATACAACTAGGTGAGAGCACCTAGAGGGACACTACTACTACTATGAATATATAAGTGGAAGCTCAAGAGATGGTATATATATTGTATAGCTCAAATCTGTAGTGTAGAGTGTGTTTACAATAGGGGGAATGGCCCTATATTTATACTAGAGAGGAGGGAGGCAAATTTACAAAGCACCCCCTGCCTAATTACGGTTTCTGCATGCAACCGACCTCCCCTATGACGGTAACTTAGTTGCCTAATCAATCTGCGTCGAAAACCGGAGCAAAACCGGTCATTAAGTGGGCGAACCAGAGCTAAACCGGCGGAAATAATGCTCTGCGGATTTTCTGGGCGGAATTCACGGCGCTTGCGCGGCTGGACCGCTCCAAACCGGGCCCGAACCGTGGTTCCCGCGTGCCTGGACCGCGCAGTGCAGCAACCGCCTTTGCCCCTCTATTTGCGTCGCAACACGTGGCTCCTGGTCCGGTCGGCGGCAGCGGGAGCGCGCCCGACAGCGCTTGTGTGTGCTTGCTTCAGCTGCGCCACGTGGCGGCTCCCCATTTGCCCATTTGAATTTCCTTTGTCCCGCTCTGCCCCCGCGCGGCCGCGCGTGCTGGCGACACTTGCGCCAGATGGCGCTGCGGGATTGGCCCGCCTGGTTGCCTGTCTCCTCTGTGCCGACAGCAGCTCCGCCGTGGGGCCGACAGGGCGGGCCCTGCTGGCAGCGGCTGTCACCGATCTGGCGCGTTGCGCCTGCGGCGTGGGCCGGCAGCCAGCCAGCCACGTGGCTGCTTTTGGTTGGCTAGATGCGTTGACTTTGGAACATGTATATATCTTTTTATTGGGAACTCCAAATATAGCAAATTATATGTCCATTTTGATCAGCTCGACGAACCTGTCGCAATGGTGTGTTCCGTTTCATCGTTTGAGATACTTTTATGTCATGAAATATTATGTTACCTGCAAAACAAGTTTGGAAACCAAAACTCGTGGAACTTGTTAGATAAATAAAATATTTGCTACGGTATTCCTGAGTATTTGGTCATTCTGAACTATATTGGCGGTCAAAATATATGCAATAAGGAGCGCCAACAGTGTGCTGCTAGAAGAATCAAAACTCAAAGAATTTTCAGCAAGCATTGGCTCTTGATCATAATATGCACAATTAAAGAAATTAGCCGATGTAACATATCTAGCATGATCATAACTAGCAACACCAACATGGCAATTTGTATCACTTGCAAAACAATTACTGGAATCATAAGATGCATTTGCATGTTGTACCTCGGGATTATTGCAGTAATAACGTGATGAATCACCTTGGTACTCCATGATTTAGGGCTTGACCACCTTGCTGAATTTTTAAATAAGAAGCACAACACGTTGTGAAATAGCAAACGAGATCACAAAAGGTCAAACCTAGATGCAATCGGCCTTTTTAGGCCGGATTGAACGGTAATGGTGATCTCAAGAGATAGATCAACGAATAATTAGGGCTAGGGCAAAGAGATTCGGCTGCAAAATTGAGACGAAGCAATCTTCTTCCCCAGCGGAGTCGCCAAAAAGTGTGTTGACGCTAAAATAGGTCAACACACCACATGTGGGCTTTAGACGCCCTCGAGGTAGCCCTAGGCGACCTGCAACGCAGCGACGGCGCAGCGTGACCGGCCAACCGATCTAGAGACCGATAGGCCGACGTGGAGCTCGTCGACGGCCGGAGATAACCAGCACCTTTCGCGGTGAAGAGCGGCGAGGTTTACGAGCAAACCAGCAAAGGGTAATCAACGTGCTTACGGGAACGAAGAACCGGCCAGTTTACGTGCAAACTAGCAAAGGAGCCGTCGAAGCCCTAGCCTGAGAGGGATCTCGTCTGGGCAAGGAGGTCGCCGGTTGCCCTAGGTCGGCGGACGAGCCTAGGACGCCATCCTTGATCACCTGGATCAAGCCATGGGGCAGCACGGAGCTGGAGAATAGAGCAAGGGTACAAGATAGATTAATCGTGTTGATCGTGTTGTGTTTGTTTGTCGATTGGTTGGATGGGATCAATCGGCCATGATACTCTCATATATATAGAGGGGGGTGGTCTTATCCCAGTAGGAAACAACTCCAAGACACAATCTCCAAGTTTCCCACGTCCAAAACTGACCCAAAACTGATTTAGGAAAAGATTGGTTCGAGATTTGGAAGTTTGATTCGGAACTGACCTACCGGTAGTACCCACCGGTAGTACTGGTGGAAGACCGGTAGTACCGGTAGTTCATTTTTGCGTGAACCTCACCTTTTGCGCAAAACTGGTCCAAAAATATAATTATTACCGGTAGTATCCCAGGACCGGTACTACCGCTAGTACAATTTTGTTCGAAAAGCATGCAATCTCTCCGGCGGCATAACTCTTGCATCCGGACACCAAATTGGACGTTCCATATATGCTTTTCGATCGTTTCAATGATGGTGAGGTCCATTCTTGTGTTTTGTGCCCGTTATCTTCATTGGCCAATTTTGAGTGTCAACAAGACTAGTAATTGAAATTGGCAAGGGGCCGTACTTTTTTTTAGACGAAAGGTTTCCCCTACTTTTATTACAAAAGCGAAGCATCCACGTTCAGGTTTTTACAATGCTCAAGCGGAAAATCAAACAGCAGGCATCAGGTTTTCACAGTGCTCATTGCATGGCTCTAGCACCAAATCAGTTCTGACACTTGAAGAAGGAGCACCCGATTGGTCCCACCGTGACGACGACACCATCGAACCCCATGTGATTGGCACTGGACACATGGAGAACTCCAACTCGAGGATCACCTCCTCCCGGCGGGCTCCATTTTCTTCCTTGTATAGCGGCAGCCAGCTCCGAAGCGTCTTTGTCACCCTGATGAACACCGTCCACTACTGCAGAAAGAACAACCGTGGCGGGCGTTTTGCATTTTCTGCAGCGGGCAAGCGTGCCCGCCACCCAGGCAACGCCACGGTTAATCACAAACAACAGCAGTGCCCGCTGCGGTAAATACATTAGAAAAAACAAAAAAAGCCCAAAGCCCGCTCACGAGCCCGTTTCTGAGCCCGCTCGCGAGCCCACTCCAAACCCTAGATCCGCCGCTCAGGCCGGCCATGCGCCGCCACCGCCGTAGCTGTGAAGGAGAAGGGCGCCGACGTCGGATCCGTAGCGGAGGACGCCGACGCCGGATCCGTGGAGGAGGACGCCGACGCCAGATCCAAACCCTAGATCCACCGATCGGGCCCGCCATGCGCCGCCGCAGCCGGGAGGAGGGAGCCGCCGCCGTAGCCGTGAAGGAGGAGGAAGCCGCCGTAGCCGTGGGAGACGAGCGCACGGGGGCTCGCCTAGACCGCTGCACCTCCTCGCGCGCCGGGCGCCGCCGTGGAGGACCGCCTTGCATCCCACTGCCGCCTTGCCAGTCGCTCGCAGGGGACCACTGCGATGCCTCCTCGCGGATCCCGCCGGCTCCTTGCGGATCCATGCGCCTCCTCGCAAATCCTGCTGTCGGGAGGCAGATCCGCTGCTGCAAGGCCTTGCACGACCTTGGAGTAGGTGGCCGCCATGCGTAGGAAGGAGTTGACCGCGGCGCCTCGTCCTGCCGCCGCGCGCAACACTCTGCCTCGCGCCCAGCTGCACCGTGCACCGAGCTTCGCCTTATGCGCGCGACGAGGAGAGAGTGGACGGAGAGAGTGTGGCTGAGAGAGAGAGAGAGAGAGAGAGAGAGAGAGAGAGAGAGAGAGAGCGGTAGAGGAGGAGCGCGACGCATGGAGTGCGGCGGAGGAGGAGCGCGTCGCGGAGGAGGAGGAGCGTGTCGCGGAGAAAGAGAGTGCGGCGGCTGCTTGGTGGGTGAGGGTGAGGAAGGATGAAACCTTAAGTCTAGTATTTATGTGAGTCCCGAGTGGGTTGCGTCCGGGCCCCGAACTGGGCCGAAATTTTATAGTGACGGGCCTTTTAGAATGCCCGTTGCGGTTAATCTATTTACCGCAGCGGGCATCTTAATTTGCCCGCCACGGAAAATAGGTATTTTCCTTGGCGGGCATATTAAGATGCCCGCTGCGGTAAATTGATTAACCGCAGCGGGCAAATATGCGTGTTGTGGTTAATAAAAAAATGCCCGCTGCGGTAAATTGTGGGATTTACCACAGCGGGCATTTTGGACGCCCGCCTCGGGAAAAAAAGGCCTCGTCTTGGAAAATGGATTCTGTAGTAGTGATCTTCATCCCCAGCCAAACCACTCCTTGAAGCAAATATCATTTTGTAACTTCCAAAAAGACCAGCAAACCGCAGAGGATACAACATTAGTAACAATATATTTTTTGCTAGCCACCCAGAATCTGGCAACAGATATGTAGTCTCTTCCAATGTCAATATTCAGCAACACAGCAATGTGTTTCCAGATCTCCACAGCACACCGGGACCGTACTTCTATTTGAATTGAATGTAGTGCCAAGGACAATACAAGTTTTTGTTAGCTTTGCGAAGAACCATTGCAATCTGGCTAGCCACCACACAAGTTTCCAAGTTCCACACACAATAGTGTTCTAATAGCAGCAACAACAGGACCCAATGATTCTGCATCAGCACCATCACAGCCATGCACCGACTTCCAACTCACCATGGAGGGAGGCACCAATGACAACACAAGCTAGGCAACCACACCTTGTTGCGCGGCACTACTACTACATCACCAATCCTTCGCACTGCAACCATTCCAGACACGTGTGCGCAACTAATTAAGCCACGACACCCAACCGACATTTATGCCCTTCGTCTATGCATCATCAAATGCAATGCAGATCAATACGAGTTCGAGCATCATCAACACAGCATCAACTTCTACGCAAGGCAAGCATGGCCACCACCGACACTATCTCACCAGCATGGCATCTGCATCATTGAGTTACGTTCCAAGCCTTGCCAAAACTCAATGCCCAATTCCTGGTGTGTGCTGCTCCATCATCGCCCATGTGTTGCCACCTTGCTCATGTGGCACCATTTGTTATGCCATAAAAATGCTAGTGAGGGGAACCTCCAAGAATAGTCTCGGTGTAAGAGTCAACCCGACAGTGATCTAAGGACATGGACCTGATTTTTTTTTATTCGTTCTGGTTAACTCCACTTTAATGTCCGCGAGTGCCGACTGGACCACCCAATCCCGGACCCCAATCCCTCCCCTCCATGTCCACCACTCATTTCACGCATGCAAGTCCTGTCTCTTCTCCTGAGCGCCGCAACGACGAGAGCGCCTCCACTGGGCAGGTCCCCTCCCTGTCTCCCTCTTCATTTCATGCACGACATGGATCCACCTCGTCTTCCCACGTCATGCTCCTCTTCTATTGCTCAATGTCCGTGGTGGCCGGCACGTGGAGTAGGAGTACCTACTGGGGCCGTCAGGCCGGAGAGGCCTGGATCTACTGCTGAAGGGGGTCGATCGGTGGCGAGGATCTGCACGCGCTCCTCCCCGGCAGGCCTCGAATCGACCCTTATGCAGGCATGAGGGAGCTCGCCGCCGGCTGGGGGCGCAGATCCAACCCGACATGAGCACGGCCGCACAGCTAGGCCTAGATCCACCTCCATGGTGGCGAGCGGGAGTAGCCGGGCAAGCGGGCAGTGCAGGCAGCTTCTTCTACCTCTAGATTATGGTGCTCTCTCTTTTCTCACTTTTTTCTTGGCAATCATCCCTTCTCGGTGCTCTCTCTTACACTCTATCTTCTTAGATCTAGCGTTGGAGCGGTGAGGGGCGTAGCCTTTGGTGTGAGACCAAGCTCGTCCTGGTTGGCGGCATCTCCACTTTCTCCACCTCATGGCCTCCCCTCCTCTCTCCCTGTATTGTATGAACCAATTTGTGGATAGTTGATTTCTGATGTGTTATTAAACCCTTCTCCTTTGTGACGTATGAATGTATCTGGGGATGAGTTCTAATGTGTTCAATCCATATTCCTTTGTTTTTGAAGAGTAAACTTTTAGATGAGTTGATTTGTGTATGTATGAATTGGATTTTTAATGAACTGCTTGATGGAGCAGCGGCAGTATAGCAAGTGAGCATAGCATCCCAGCGGCAGCGACCATGCTCCAGCGAGCAAGCAATGCAGTATTTTTTTTTTAATAATCCTATCACTGACAGGTGACATATCGCTAGTGTGAGTTAGAGGCATCACTGCCGCTTTGCTACTGCCGGTTGAAAATTCGGCAGTAATAGCCTTTTGGAACTGGCAATGATCCCCTCGAATGGAGGAGTAGTGACATATAGGAACTGGATTCCATATCGTCGTTAGACAATTCTGATAACTTATATGTGTGTGGGTCACGAGTCTAGGTCTCAAAAAATATATGGAGGACGCAAGCTGCAGACTCAAAATGCTTTAGAATTGGATCTTGTATCTATCGTGCTAGACATGAATTATTATCGCTAGACATAATTAGGTTGATGTCAGGTAAAAGTAATGGGATGGAAGAAACTCACTATTGCCCGGGTAGGGACCTATGGACGAAAAAATAGGATAAAATTTTAGTTATTTAAGAATATAGGTATAGATTTATAGATATAGTAAATATAGAGTCCCGTTGTAAATGATCGCACCAACGTTATGAAGACAACAACCATATGCACAGAAACTGATGTAAAATGTGATTGTTTTTCCGGTTCAAGTTGTAAGTTATCAAATTTACATTACGTATTATTCCGCCTACCTAATCGCAACAAAAAAAAAAAACCAATTCAGCCTACCTCCCAAATAAGAAAAATCTCCTGAATAGGCTGGATCGTCTTCGTTGATTGTGATCTTCCTTACGAGGTACCCCAGCTACTAGTACTAACAATGGCTACCTCCGCCCCACACCCCACCCGTGATGTCCTACCGTATCTTGTGCCCTACTCGTCTCACCTCACTTCCGTGACCAATTGTGGTCCGACCACTCTTTGACCCTCCAAGTCTCGGTCGTCCATGACAAGGTGATAGGAGGCTAGAGCAGGCGCGGAACTAGCACAAAATTCGAGTGGTAGCCTGCTACTGATGGAGATTTACAACAAAAGAAGACATATTTTCTTTGGAAACCAAGAATTTGAGTTGGGCCACATGCCTCCACTCCTTGTGTACTGGGTCCGCCCGCACTCTTCAATTCTCTGACACTAAGAGTAAGGCCATCATTTTCTTTTTCCTGTTGCAATCTCTGGAATCTAAATTCTAAAGTTATAAATGTGTGGGTAATAGTCGTCATTTCCTTTTCTTGTGGCAACCTCTAGAATTATAATTCTGATGCAATTTTGTCGAACAATTGCCACTTATGGGAATGTAGTGCAATGTTATCGAGTCGAAAGAATTAGTTAATAAAGACCGATGAGTACTTACCGGGGTTAGGTGGCACGACTTGTAATATCAGGATATTGATTGCCTCCTAAGATCCATGCTAGGCTAAAATTTCAGATTATGAGGTTGAATTTATGGTCTAGAAGAATATTGCTCGCCTTTTAGATCTCGATGCACTACTATAGAATCGATTTTCCAAGACAAGGCTATTTTTTTCGAGGCGGACGTCCAAAATGTCCGCTGCGCCGCAGCAGGCACCTTTTATTTACCGCAACACGAATTACCGCAGCGGGCAACCTTAAAAACCCGTTTTGGTAAAGATCGTGGCCCAAAAGGCCCAGGCGAGGCCCACATAGCCCTCCTCATATAAATACCTGGAGTTTACGGTTTCACCCCCACCTTCCTCACTTTCTCCACTGTTCTCCAGGTTTCCACCGTCACCCCCACCTCCCGTCTCCCTCCTCATCTTCCCGGAGCAGCGGCGGCCCCGGCCCCCCGGCTCCCTCTCCCTCCGGCGCCCCCTCCCTCTCAAAGACGGTGCTAGGTGGCCACGGCGGCTCTTCCCGGTGGCGCGGTCCGAGGCTCCCGGGGGTGCGGTCTGAGGTGTGCGGGTCCGAGGCGGCTTCTCCCGGCGCTGAGGCCGCTAGCTCCTCCCGGCGGCGCGGTCGGCGGTTCCTCCCGGCGGCGCGGCCATCTGCTCCTCCCGGCGGCGCGGTTGGCGGCTCCTCCCGGCAGCGCGGTTGGCGGCTCCTCCCGACGGCGCGGCCACCTGCTACTCCCGGCGGCGCTGCGGATCTGGCCCCGGCGTGGACGAACCCGGCGGCAGCGGTCTCCGGCGAGGCGGATCTGGCTAGCACGGGCTCCGGCGAGGCGGATCCTGCCACCACGGGCTCCGGCGCGGCGGATCCGTCCCTGGCGCAGGCGGATCCGGCCACAGCGAGCTCCTATTGTGGCGGATATGGCGGCGGCAGGCTCCAGTGGCAGCAAGCTCCACTTCTCCGGCATCGACGGCGGCGGCGGCGTGGATGGTGGTGGATCCTGCTAGTGCAACGGCGTGGTGGCGGCGGATGGGCTCGACACTGGGCCTGGATGGGCTCAGCATTGGGCTCGTCTATTCTTTTTATTGACCGAAGCGGGCAACTAGAGCCCGCTGCAGCAAACCACTGATTTTCCGTGGCCTTTTGTGGGTGGCGGGCAGCGATGCCCGCTGCAGAAAACCAATTCCGCCAGTTGCGGAAATTCGGTTGCGTAGTAGTGATGGCAGGGCTTGCTTAAAAATATAGGAGGGGCCAAGCTATACAAATATTTCATTGTTTAACAAATTTGCTGCCTAAATTCAGGTGATTCTATAGAATGTAGACAGGTCAACGAGGGGCCATGCATATCGAGTACTTGCGCATTAGATTTTTCAAGTAGCCTACATAGCAACGACTCATCCGCACGTCCCGTGGCCATCGTGATTTCAACTAAATTCCCTCCGATCCGTTGCTCTATCAGACGACGAACATGGGGTCGCCATCCACGAACATGGGGTCTTCGCTGCCCGACGATCTCGTCCAAGATATCCTCGACCGTCTCCCACTGGACGAGCCCGAGCACCTAGTCCGCGTAAGCCTCGTCTGCAAAGCCTGGCGTCGTGTCCTCTCCGACTCCGGCCGCGGCTTCTGGGGCCGCTACCGCGAGCTCCACGGAGCGCCGCCACTGCTGCTCGGCTACATCCAGAACCCCTACTACGACAGCTCACCGTCGCCGATGCGATTCGTCCACACGATTCCCACCGTCGTCTCCCCTGTTACCAGCATGCCCGCCGTCGACTGCACCGGCTGGTGCGCCCTTGACTGTCGCCACGGCCGTGTGCTCATTCTTGACGCCAATGGGGATCTATCAAAGCGGCGGCTTATCGTGTGGGACCCCATCACTGGCAGCCTGCAGCACCTCAGCGTCCCCTCTGCTAGGTCATCCTACCCTAGCTTCTGCTATGCGGGGGCTTTGCTATGTTCCAAGGACGGCTGCGACCACGTCGACTGCCATGGTGGTCCATTCGACGTGGTCCTTGTGGAAGCCAACCGTGTCGGCGCTCAAATCGGAACTGCGACCAAGTACTCATCACTTACTAGCGCGTGGGGTGCTCCCACCTCCAATGATATCAATCACGGCTCCTACAACGGTTTCTTCTCGAGCAATAATGGCCACAACAATCTTCTTATGGGAGACATCCTATACTTCCCCTATGGACATGGCAAGAGCATCATCATCAAGTACGATTTGCGTGCACACTTGCTATCCAAGATCGACATACCACAACACTTGTTTGGGGCCATTCTCATGAAGGCAGAGGACGGAGCGCTTGGACTTGCCACCCTGAAGGATGGCTGCATCTACATGTGGTCAGGACAATATGTTCCTAATGTCATCGTTTCGTGGGCAGGACGTACACAGTGGGTGGAATATCGGGTTATTAATCTTGGGACGTTGGTCCCAAGACAAGTCCCATTTGAGTCATATAAAGTGATTGGCTTTGGAGAAGGCACAAATACTATTTTCATCAACATATCTGCTTGGATCTTCATGCTCGACCTAGATTCAAAGAAACTGAGGAAGGTTGGTGAAAGAGAGGCCGACCGAGTTGACCCCATCTTGCCCTACGTGAGCTTCTATGTTCCAAGGTAGTAGAATTGTTGTTTCTTTACTATTTATTCATTGTATATCGATCTCCAAAAGTTCATTTACTAATTGTCAAAAAGAAGTTCATATTGACCTTCATTTATTTGAGCTGTGCAAATATATATCTTGGCTAAAAGTATATCCCATCGTGTTTTGTTTGATGGTTTATGGCTAGTGTTAATTGGATGATGCTGACTACTAGTCTTTAGCAATTATATCAATATAAGATTCAGCTTTTTCTTTTTATCCGTCACTGGGAATCCAATTAATTTCTTCACTGTTTCTCTCAGTTCAAATGTTGTATTATGGTGATCTTGTTGTTGCCTCTTTTTTTGATGAATTACTGTCATGAGTCAATATTCTGACATGCCTGGCCATTGGATTCAATTAGTTGAATGCCCCTTTTACAGAACAAGCTAGGTTAAAAGATGCAGTTTGGTTCATTTCAACGCCATGCCTAAATATAAATCAAGTCATGGTACAGTTTGGACAAGTGGAATCACATAAGCTTCTCACTCCCACGACAGACGATCCTGCTTCCCAAGCCATATATACCAAGCATATTGTAACTGTATGAGCTGAAAGATTTGCCATGCACAAAGTTCCAAACAAAAAGATTTGTCATGCTTATCAATTAGATCAATAAAACAAATATGTATTAGTCTACAACTTTTCTTCTTTATCTTATTTTATTTATTTATAAAATAAAAAAAATAAATGAATATATGTTTTCCCTATTACCTGCTACCTCATTAGCCATGAATGAAGGGCTCATTGTTTTTTTTTTCGGGTATACCACAACAAAGCCGTGCAGAGAAATAGATGTAAAGTCTTGTTATTTTCTCGTTCAAACTAACTTTGGATATGTATTGTACGTTAACAAAGTTATTGTCCAAGTATTCAGCACTTGGATACATCATCAAAGCCTCTTGGTTCGTTCTGATGGAGAAATCATCAGAATCCGCGCAGTGGCGGGCGTAGGATTTGTGGTCTGGGTATTCAATTGAATGACTATAGGCCCGCCCCTGAGTCCGCGTACGACACGAGGATCGACCGTTTTACATATGGAGTCGTACTTGCTCATCATATTTTTCAAGCACAATATAAATACGTTGCATATATAGCGAGGATTGCTCCGCAAGCCCCGTAGGCTCAACTACCAATTTGCACAGATCCGTTCATCCGTATCTCGCACGGCATCCGATCCAACCCAGACCATCGACGACGACGACATGGCGTTTTGGCTGCCGGAGGTGCTCCTCCAAGAGATCTTGGTGCGCCTCCCCCCGTACGACCTTGTTCACCTAGTCCATGTCAGCCTCGTCTGCAAGGCGTGGCATCGCGTCCTCTCCGACAGGAGGTTCCTGCGCCGCTGCTGCGAATTCCACAGAGCGCCGCCGATGCTCGACTACATCAAGAACCAGTACTACTACTACAACGGCATCTCAGCCGTGCAATTCGTCCCCATGACGACCTCATCCATGCCCTGCCATATTCTCATGCCCCCACTCGATGAGAACGGCCACCGCTGTGTCGCCCTCGACTGCCGCCATGGCCGTGTGCTCCTCCTTCTCCTCGCTAAGTGGGGTTCACATTCACAAACCCAGATTAAGATCTGGGACCCTATCACCGGCGGCCAGCAGCACATATGCGTCCCTTGTTGTTTCTCAGCTTACAGGAGCAACTGCTACGCTGGAGCAGTGCTTTGTGCCAAAGATGGCTGCAGCCATCTCGACTGCCATGGTGGTCCGTTCCACGTGGTCATTGTTCAGATGAATTGTGCCGACTCTGAATCCGCATGTGTGACCAAGTACTCATCACTGACCAATGAATGGAGTGCTCCCGCCTCCTGTCGTAATCGTATCGAACTCCCTTGGTTCGACCGCTACAGCGGTTGCAAACTAAGTCTTCTCATTAGAAACGCCCTATACTTCCCAATTGGGCATGGCAAAGGGATCGTCGAATATGACTTGTGTACAAATTCGCTAGCCAAGATCAGCATGCCACGCGGAGGACGGAGGGAAACTCTCATCAAGGCAGAGGACGGAGGGCTAGGACTTGCCTCCCTGTCGCGCAATTGCATTCATATGTGGTCACAACAAGATGCTACTATTTACAATGGTGGTAGCTGGGTGAAACATATGGTTATGGAGCTTGGGACCTTGCTGCCAAGACGTGTACCAAACCACTCATATAGAGTGGTTGGCTTCGCTGTGGACACAAACATCGTTTTCATTAACATATCTACTAAAATTTTCATGCTTGACCTCAAGTCAAAGGAAGTGAGGCAGGTTGGTGAAACGGAGGTCAACCGGCTTGACAACATCTTACCATACATGAGCTTCTACAACGCAAGGTAAAAGAGTCTTGTGTGACTTTCGTTGCTATGCACACATTAATTATAAATCTTTTTTTTATACTTGTCTCCAACAGTGCATTAATGTAGTAGATCAAGTAGTGATAAACCAGAGCTATAGGTACAGCACAATACAAGATCATGATCAAATATGAAGCAAATTACTATCTTCTATCTGTAAAGTTGAATCATTTGCAAAACACAATAAGATTTAGATATATATTTTTGAGCTGTGAATTGTGAAAGGAATCTAAGGTCAATCGGAATTCTGTAATAGTGGTGTTTAGATTCATGAACATGTTGTGATATATTGTCAAAATATCTATAGGAACTTAATGATATATTATTATTTAGTATTAACATCAATTTTTAGGCCATGTGATGCAGAAGTACCGTGCCATGCATACTATAGATGCATGGTTGTAAATTTAATGCTGGTTTGTATCTTTTCAGATGTTCTGAAGGACAGGCCGCATAAGGGTGCAATAATCAATATATGCATGAATATGATCTTGCTAGCTGCTAGTGTAGGCGGATGGTTCATGTTCAATTCAAACTTGTGTGGCTAGGGTTAATAATCTTGTATTGAGCTCCTAGGCGTCCACGCGCCGGCGTCCATGTTCTGGTCGTGTAGAGTTTGCATTTTCTTTAGGGTCAGCCAACTCTCCACTTCGTAGCCCACTTGCCACGCCCTGCATTGTTGGCTCAATGCAGCCCAACCAACACGTAGCAGAAAAAGAATAAATCTACGTTTCCTCATTGTGAAAACCTCAAAAGCCCTCCCTCATCTAGTCATCTATCCAAATCTGTGCACTTGACCCCATGACTAGCTGAGTACGGTTTTGCATTGTTGGCGCCATGTTAGATCAGTCCCATGCTGACTCAACCCTTAAAAGGTAAAATAAAAAAATACAACAAAAGAGATACGCACTGACTGGAAGGACTTGCCCCACTGGCGACAAGCCGCAGCAACGAGAAGATCTGGCCACTGCCTTGAGCTTTAGCCGGTGACGGGTGAGAGAAATTGAACAGAGCGAACGAGTTGGGTGGCGGTGACGCCATTATCTCGTCTATCCTTGATGTTGAGGGATTCGCCACTCCAGCCGCAGCAGCACGCCGATCCCGCCCTCCCCGTCATTGAGCGTTGCTGTCTCCGACGTCGCCCCAAGCGGCGGTGGGTGGTGGCAAGCGTACACCATGCGAACTCAGAGAACATGGAGTTAGTGTTCCTATACGCAGACTCAGAGAGCATGGAGTCTGTCTCGAGCGGCGGGTGGGCACGGGCACAGGGCACGGCGAGAGGGTGGCCATCACGGGCACAATATGTGGTGAGCGCACAAGGCCGCAATGGCCTCCTCTTCTCCGCTAGCGACAAAGGCGACGGCAGCAGTCGTCCTACGGCGGCCCGGACAAGCCGAGAACTCGGGATACATGCGATGTGGTAGATATCCGCCGTGACGGTCACCAACTCTTCCCGGAAAACGCGAACTCCAAGCTCTTCCTCTGAAAGCTAGTGCTCTTCCATCATGGGAGCCTTGTTGTGGAGGTCGTGACTGTGGACGGACAGCGGTGACGTCCTTGTCGCTGAGGTCAATGGCTTTGCCATTGCCATCATCGTCGCTGTGCTCGTCCCCCTGCATTGTTATCGTGGTTGTAAGCCTGTAACGGACCAGGAGAAGGCCGAAGATGGTGGCAAGGAAATGCAGCATTGCTTGCAGAGACGAACCACGACTTCGGAGTGCTTACAGTGCGGCGATGATTCGTGGTCGGAGTGCAGGTCCAGAACGGACACGGGGCTAAGCTGTTGCCTCGCTCTCTGGCGCCGTCGTGGTGGTCTGCGGGGGCGACGACGACGTCTCTGACTGTCGGCGCGCGGCAAGGGCGGTGTGGCAAGAAGGAGCTGAGGAAGAGCAGGCAACGCGTGACGGCGGCACGGGGTACTACTGAAGGAGACGGAGATGAATGGGACAGGACCTATTTCCTTTTCTACTTGCCTTGAGCTGAGTTAGCATGGGCTCGGCTAGGCTGGATCCAACGTGGCACAAAAACCGGACTCAAAGGAGGTCACCCCACTAGAAAGATTTCTCTCTACATATAAGGTGTCCACATCATCTCCCACTAAGTGGCATTACTAAATGCTCTATCTCTTAATGGAAGGTGTCCATATTATTCTCCACTTAGTCTATATCATCCATTATTAAATCCAAAAAAAATATTCATATTATCTTTATCTTATGAAATATTTTATATCTTTAACCTATTTACATATATATAAGTCATCTATATGCCTATAACAGATTTGTTTTTAAAGAAATCCCGCAGCAAAAGCACGGTGTATACTCCGATAGATAAAGGAGCCCTTTTGTCTAGTTTTGGCGTTTCGGGAGCAAAATTGGACTTTCGCGATAGATGATGGAGCAAAAGTAGACTTTTTCCTCACAGAAAACCAGCCACACCTACCAAAAAAAAAAAAACAGCCACACGGGTCCGAAGCAACTTTTCTGTTCTGTAGTCCGATGACGCCGATCCGGTCTCACATATTACGATCTTTTGTTCTCCCCTAATAGAAAGAAGATCATGTGATCTTCTCTCTCTTTCCGATGATCCGATCTCCAGAGGTTTCGCTTAGAGCGGTCTTGGAGACCGGAAGAGGCGGCCGGCCGAGTGCGCTGCAGCACAGAGCAGGCTAGCGGGGACGTTTGGGTTGCGGCACCGGCAGCACGGACCGGCACCACGGTAGCGTAGCGCGATTCGTTTTCCACGGTAGCGTGAATGGCGTGCGAACTGGCGGCAAGTCCTCTTGTTTCCACGCCGGATTCGAGCACGAAGACGCTGAGGCTCGACCGGTTGGAGATCGAGGGGTACCCGTGGAGGTCGTCTCGATCGGGGGCAAGGAGACGTGCGTCATCTTCCCGACGCTGAGCCTCGCCTTCGACATCGGCCTCGGCCGGCAGCGAGCCTTCGCACAGGAGTTTCTCTTCGTCTCACATGGCCACCTCGACCACATCGACAGCCTGCCTGTCTACGTCGCCGCGCGAGAGTTTCTGAGGCTGCGCCCGCCCACCGTCTTCGTCCCTGCGTGCCTGCGCCACCAGGTCGAGCGGCTGTTCGAGGTGTACCGCAGCATGAGCAACACAGAGCTCAAGCATAATCTTGTCCCGCTCGAGATCGGCGAGGAGCACCAGTTCAGGAGGGACCTCAAGATCAAGGCTTTCAAGACATACCATGTCATATACCCAGCCAGGTGATCGATCGATCGAGCTGAATATTATATATATATTTTTTGCATTGGGTTTATAAGGTTGTAATGTTTTGATGGAATTTGTAAAATTGGGTGAATATTTATGTTAAAGAGAGCTGCCTCAACCGTGGGCACGCTCCTTCTTCTTTATATAGGGAGAATATTACAAACGTGATTACAAGAGACTCTTGAAGAGTCGGTTCCTAGTTACAACTAGGTATGCCGTATTAGGCAAGGACTACATACTAATACATGTAGAACACGTTTACATACATGTCACGTTTGACCATAGAACTCTATATTCTAACATCCCCCCTCAATCTCAGCCACTGTCAAGGTTGAGATTGCGTCGAAATTGAAGGAGCTTCACAACTGGCAATGCCTTGGTAAAACCATCAGCAATCTGATCATTGGAGCTAATAAACCGAATATCCAGAAGTTTCTGAGCAACCCGTTCTCTCACAAAGTGAAAATCAATTTCAATATGTTTAGTGCGAGCATGGAACACTGGATTTGCTGACAAATACTTCGCTCCCATATTATCACACCAAAGGTGAGCAGCAGGAGGATGCTTAACCCCAAGCTCGGCCAGAAGTCTCTGAACCCAAATCATCTCAGATGTAGCATTATCAAGTGCTTTGTACTCGGCTTCAGTACTAGATCGCGACACTGTGGCTTGTTTGCGCGCTGCCCAAGAGACTAAATTGCAGCCCAAAAATACAGCAAATCCACCAGTGGAACGCCGATCATCAACACACCCAGCCCAATCCGCATCAGAAAAGGCACTAACCATCATAGATGGAGAAACTCGAATCTTTAATCCAAGATGAATAGTTCCTTGCACAAACCTCAGAATTCGTTTGACCGCACTCCAATGAACAGTTGTTGGTGCATGAAGAAATTGGCAAACTTTATTCACAGCAAAGGATATATCTGGTCGTGTCAAAGTCAAATATTGAAGAGCACCAACCATGCTTCGATATTTGGTAGAATCATCAGGACCAAGAGACTCACCATCTCGGATGCTAAGCTTCTGAGTACTAGGCAATGGTGTGTCAATAGTCTTGCACTTGTTCATACCAGCGCGAGTTAGAATATCAGTTGCATACCGACCTTGAGAAAGAATAATCCCATCTGGATTCCTTTTGACTTCAATTCCCAAGAAGTAATGAAGATCACCAAGATCTTTAAGAGCAATGTCACTTTGGAGATTAGAAAGCAAAGCTTTGGTTCCTCGAATATCAGAGCTTGCCACAATGATGTCGTCCACATAAACAAGCACAAATATGACAAGACCTCCACGTCGATAATAGAATAAAGATGTATCTTCCTTAGAGGGAATAAAACCTAGAGCAACCAGCTTTGCACACAACCGAGCATACCACGCTCTAGGTGCCTGTTTTAATCCATATAATGCCTTGTCAAGACGACAAACATAAGAAGGATGAGCTCGATCGGAATAACCCGGTGGTTGATACATATAGACTTCTTCTTCCAACACACCATGCAAGAAAGCGTTTTGAACATCAAGTTGACGAAGAGACCAACCACGAGAAACAGCAATGGATAAAATCAATCGAACAGTAGCTGCTTTGACAACAGGACTAAATGTGTCCTCATAGTCAATTCCATACCTTTGCTTATATCCTTTGGCAACCAAGCGAGCCTTGTAACGATCAATTGAACCATCTGCTCTTCGTTTGACCTTATAAACCCACTTACATCCAATGATGTTCCTGCCTTTCGGTTTGGGCACAAGACGCCACGTCTTATTGCGAAGAAGAGCTTCGTATTCAATATCCATGGCCGCTTTCCACTTAGGATCTGCAAGAGCAACGAACACGGACGCTGGTTCTTCATCGGTAAGAGTTGAACTCACTCCCCATCGAACGGTGCCATCTGTATAGATTTTGGGTTTTGAGATCCCATGCTACACTCGAGTTGTCGGACGATGGACTTGGGACACAGGAGCAGCTGCAGAATCAAGAGAAGCACCGGATCCTCCAGTCGGCGCACCAGATCCGGTCGGCGCCAAAGCGGGATCAGGCTGTGCAGCCTCGCCGCGAGCCGCAGAGTCTTGTGGCACCGATGCAGCCACAGAAGATCCACCCGCCAGAATCTCCTCCGCAGGTTCGGACGCGACAGGCGATTGCGGTGGCGATCCCAGAGCAGATTTGCCTGGGTCTACGCCGACATCTGCAGGCGGATCAGCTTCGGGACAAGCGCTGTCCCCTCCAGGGAAGCACACATGATGATGCTTGCCAAGACTAGGATCTGCACCATTTGAAGTGGAATTTTCACCACGAGAAGCATCGGCTGTTCCTGCAGGACCATCTGAAGACAATCTAGATGAATCATTAGCATGGTTAGGAGAAATCTCACAATTATCATGCAACAATGCATCCCCAAAGGTTGATGATGGATTGAGTAAAATGTCAGGTAAAAGAGCAAGGTCACGACGAAGTCGTGCTCCTACATTAGGACCAAGAGAGGCAAACGGAAACACATTCTCATCAAACACAACGTCTCGGGATATATAAATAGGCCCTTCGCGTGGATCGAGACATTTGAAACCTTTGTGAGAGTTACTATAACCAAGAAAACCACACCTCTTGGAACGAAATTGTAATTTGTGATTGTTATATGGACGAAGATTCGGCCAACAAGCACAACCAAAGGTACGAAGAACAGAATATTCTGGATTTTGTTTGTGGAGGCGATAAAGGGGAGTCTCATTGTCTATTACTTTGCTGGGCAAGCGATTTATGAGGAATACAGTAGTAAGGAATGCTTCATCCCAGAATTTTAGTGGCATAGAAGCATGAGCAAGGAGGGTGATTCCCATCTCTACAATGTGGTGATGCTTTCTCTCAGCTGAACCATTCTGCTGATGTGCATGAGGACAAGAGACATGATGTGAGATGCCAATGCGATGAAAGAAAGAATTCAAAGATCTATACTCTCCCCCAGTCTGTTTGCATGGCCCGGATCTTACAATCAAATTGGCGTTCAACTAAAGCTTGAAAATCACGGAAGCATTGAAAAACTTCAGACTTATGGCGAAGAAGATAGATCCAAGTAAATTTGGAATAGTCATCAATAAAACTCACATAATAGGTAAACCAACCAACAAGAGGGTGCAGGACCCCAAACATCTGAGAACACTAACTCAAAAGGACTAGTAGACACACTAGTTGACTTAGGATAAGGTAACTGATGACTTTTTCCTTGCTGACACGCATCGCACACATGACTCTTGTTTGACTCGGGAACAAAACTAAGTTTATGATGACTAAGAATCTGCTGGACAATAGGAGCAGCAGGATGTCCTAATCTATGATGCCACACTGTAGTAGATGGTTTGTAGATGCCAAAAGCTTCTCTACTCGTGGATGGACTATTTGAGGAAGACTCGCCAGACTTGATGGGATAAAGACCACCCACACATGCCCCTCTGAGAAGGGTTTTCCTCGTCTTCTGCTGCTTAATAGCAAATTGATCAGGATGAAACTCAAGAAAGACATTATTATCACGAGTAAGTCTATTAACAGATATGAGACTTTTGCCGGATGAAGGAACATGAAGAATATTGTTTAGATGAAGATCATTAGGAGGGGAATGCAATGTGCTATGACCAACATGAGATATCTCCATACCTGATCCGTTTGCAGCATGTACTCGCTCACCACCATGATACTTGTCACGCATGGTAAGCTTATCAAGATCACTAGTGATGTGATCGGTAGCTCCGGAGTCCATATACCAATTGGTATCTATGCCGTAGTTGGTTGTTGCAGAGGACATCGTCTTTTGTTGCTGGGGTGGCCTGTTGAAGGAAGAATCATAACGCTTGTAGCACGTCCATGCAGGGTGCCCTTCCTTGCCGCAGACTTGACACATCAGCCCTTAGACAAAGGTATACTTCTGTTGGGGACGACCACCACCACGGCCGTTCTTGCCTCCTCGCGTGAAGCCACCACGGCCTTCAGATCGGCCTGCCCCGTTGCGAGGGTTGTTGTTGTTGGAGTTGGAGTTGACGAAGCGTCCTCCCTTGGCAGCAACATTGGCAGAGGATTGATTTCCCCCGTTTCCTCCTTTCAACTCGTGACGTTGCTCATAGCTCGTAAGTTGAGCATAGAGCTCCCCCATGGTAATTGGCTCCACCCGCGTTGTGATGGAGGTGACGATTGAATCAAACTCAAGATCCAATCCGGTGAGGATATAGGAGATCAACTCATCATCTTCGAGCTTTCTCCCAGCAGCTGCCATATCATCAGCAAGACCTTTCATCTTGGTGAAGTATTCGCCCATCGTAGATGAGCCCTTGGATGCCGTGGCTAGAGCCATCCTGGTAGTAATGAGCTTGGCACGGCTTTGAGATGCAAACATCTCCTCTATAGCTGCCCATGCCGTAGCTGCTGTCAACTTGGTGGAGATTTGCATCTGGATCTCTCATCCCAAATTGGACAGGATGTAACTTAGCACAGTCTGGTCCTTGGCAATCCAGACTGCGAACGCCGGATTCTTCACCGGAGGTGCCTTCTTGTCGTCGGGCTTCGCATCAGGATCCTCCTTGGGAGGCACCCACATATCTGGTGGCGCCGCCGCAGGGTCGACGAACTCGTCGAGTTGGGCACCACGAAGCGCAGAGATGATCTGCGCACGCCATAGTCCATGATTGCTGCGAACAAGCTTCTCGCTCGGCAGTATAAGGAACACACCGTGAGGAGAGAAGGTTGGCGCGGCGGTGGAGGACGAAGAGAACGCCATGGAGATCCGCTAGGATGTTTAGGCTCGTGATACCATGTAAAATTGGGTGAATATTTAGGTTAAAGAGAGCTGCCTCAACCGTGGGCACGCTCCTTCTTTATATAGGGAGAATATTACAAACGTGATTACAAGAGACTCTTGAAGAGTCGGTTCCTAGTTACAACTAGGTATGCCGTATTAGGCAAGGACTACATACTAATACATGTAGAACACATTTACATACATGTCACGTTTGACCATAGAACTCTATATTCTAACAGAATTCATGAGGACATAAATCATCTGAAGATGTTCTATATACAATACAGGGGTATGTCATATACACGATGAAGCAGAAGCTTAAGCAGGAGTTCATTGGTCTCCCGGGGTCCGAGATCAAGCGGCTAAGGATATCAGGTGTGGAGGTCTGTGTGTGTCGTTTCTGCGTGGTTGTAGAGTTGAAATTATACCGCAGTTTGTAGTATACCAATTTGTTAATTAACTTGCAGGTCATGAATACGGTGTCTACCCCTGAGATCGCTTTCACTGGAGATACAACATCAGATTTCATTCTTGATCCGCAAAATTCAGACGTGTTGGTACCACTTGTCACTCTGCAGCTAATTTCTCAGTTTGCATTGCAACATGTGCCAATTAAAGTAATTAACCAAAAGACATATATGCTGCTGAATGTTTTATTTTCTGTAGTCGTTCTCCATTATGATCTTTATAGTGAAATGTGCTCTGTAAATTTCAGACTACTTTTCTAGATGACTCATTTTCGGTTGAGCATGCAAGAGAATATGGCCACACACTTATCTGAGGTAATATTTTATTACAAGGCATGATTTGAGAAACTACAAACTTGTTTATTTGGTTAAAAAAATATATGCTAATACTACTACTTACAGTTATGTTTGTTTTTGGCAACGCAGTTGGCAAGCCAGTCTGAGACGCTTGGAAACAAAGGCTATTCTACTCATTCATTTTTCTGCACGTTATACTCCTGAGGTGGGGCGCCGGGATTGTTTCTGTTCTATCTATTTAAATGCTATGGCTTGCTTGATTTTCTTTATCATTAATCCCATTTGACTACTTCAATTGGTCTATTCTATCCTAATATCATTCATATTCACTTATCTGAGGTCCAATATGCACGCCTCTTTTCGACTCAAAAATTAGTACTTATGTTTAGGAAATATATGCTAATATTTTTCTGTGTTTTCGTTTCCTCTTGGAAATTGGCATATTTGTTTTGCATTTGTTGGGTCTAAATCATTTCATTCTCTTGCCATTTTATAAGGACTTACTCTAGAACTAAATCTCATGAGGTTTGATTCCTCTGTTTGTAGGAAATTGATGCAGCAGTATACAGATTGCCACCGTCACTCCGAAGCAGGGTTTATGCATTGAAGGAAGGCTTCTAAAGAAACATGAACTAAGAGATAAAATGATGTATTTTGGACCTGGTAAGCAAGGAAATTTTCCGAATCACATTGCCCCATATTTGCAACACTTTGTTCTATCAGAATATCTATAATACGAATCTTGAGACCACATGGGACGTACTTGATATAGCCATGACAGTTGTTAACCGTTCGATCATGTGATCACGCAATCTGGTACATTCGACATGTGTTAGATCGGGTCCCATACATGTTTTATCATGGACCCAAACCATGTAGTTATTTTGAGGCTGGTATGTGACCTGGAATCATTACATGTGCTTTGTATGAGTTACAACAACCTGTGTCTACTGATGGAACAGAATCTGGTTCTAATAAGATGCATTAGGTTTCACTGAAGCACACGGGCACATTTCTAGTAATATTAAACATCAAAGTCATTAATTCTTCTGCCCTTCATTTTAACTTCCCAAAGCTGATATATTTGACCCAGAATGATGATTCATACTTTTTTAGAAAGAAATAATAATATTGTGAGCATTTATGCGTACAGCAATGGAAGGTAAACAGTCTGATTCCAATTCACATTGCACAACTTTTACATAAATCTCTCGGACCCTCAACTAAATTTAACAACATAGCATGCAAATCGTTGCAATGCCGATACTCATTTGATTGTGAACTATGAAAATATTGTAGACTATCAGAAGGAGGTCTCCTAGGCCTCTGCCGAACAATGCAGATAGTCATTTGCTTGTATTATGAAAATATTGTGTGCATGTTTTGTCACCCCTCGTCTACAAACCATCAATGTTGACTTGTGATCATAGAGACAAGCAACGATGTGCACCAAAATGAGTATTTTCAGTAAATTACTATCGTCCTATCTCTGGAAATGTATGTTAAATTAAAAATGTTAATCCTCAAGAACTAATTCAGCCTGACATTACATCATCAAAGTTTCCTGAGTCGGATACATTGTTTTGGTTCATTTCTGATGGAGAAATAATCAGAACATTCGCTTGGATGATAAGGCCTTGATAGCTAGCTTTGTCCTTGGACCTGGACGATCTGTCGTATTGCATAGCGCGTACTTGTGTTCTCACAGTTTTTCAGTAGAGACAACTCCTTTCCGTTCGGTTCCTCCATATCGCACAGTATCCAAGCCTAGCCATCGACGACATAGCATCTTCATTGCTGGAGGAGCTCGTCCAAGCAGGGGATCCTCATGCGCCTTCATCCTGTCAAGTCTCTGAATCTAGTCCACGCCAGCAAGTTCTGCAAGGCCTGGAGTCACTTCCTCTCTGACTACTGGTGCTTACTGCACAGCTTTGTCCAGTTCCACGGAGCATGACGTCCACACTCACTGCCATTGCCATGTACCCAAACAAGTGGTTTGTCATCTGTGAACCCATCGCCGACGACCACCAGGAGCAGGTGAATTGGCCCGATATTTACCCGTCTGCGCGCCCACTACATGGTAGCTATGCCAAGGATGGATGCGACTACCTCGTCTGTCATGTCAGTATGTTCCATGTAGTCTTTGTGGGGTGCAGCCATGTCGGGTATAAGGTATTCACATCGGCGAGCATGTACTCGTCAGAGATAGGTACGTGGAATGCCACCACCTCCAATGATATCAAATGCTGGTACAACTACATTGTCGGTGGAAACATCCGTAGCCATTAAAACATGTTGCCAAGATATCTATTACAAATGTGGTCTTGGTTGAAGATGCCATAGTGCCAAATTATTATATGAAAGGTCTTGGTAGACCTGTGTCCACACCTATTTCAATGGTTGAAGATGCCATAGTGCACAGATTTGTCTCCTCTTTTCTTGAACATTGAATAATTCTTTCCTGTTCGTGATTTGAAGGTCTTTGTTGAAGATGCCATAGTGCCAAACAGTTTTAAATGAACTCTTATCCAAATTAAACAAACAAATGTACTAAAAGCAAGCTTGCAAGTGTGGTCGATGGTTCGTATACTAAACAACAACCAATGCGTGAAAAAAAAAAACATAATTGTGGCCTCCTGTGCTTAACCATACATATAAGCTTATATTGTCCCATTTGAAGGTTATGTCATGATGTTTTTACCGATAGTTTCTGTGGCTACGAAATTCATGAATTAAGCCATTGAACCATGCTAACTGTCTTTAGAAAAATATCAATAATATTCAGCTTTGTATGTTATGTTGTCTGACACTGAGAATCTGCATACTCCTCTATTTATTTCAATTCAGATGTTGTGTTGTGGTGGTCTTCTTGGGGCCTCCATTTTGATGAATTATTAATGATAACCCATCTGCAAGTCAGGTTTATACTTCTTGTCATGTGTCAATTAATATTCATTACATGCTTAGCCATTGGAATTGATTGGTTCAATCTATCCCTTTTTTTTTACTAAGAAAGCTAGATTGATAATTACAGTTTAGTTTCAGTTCACATCCATGCTTGAAAATAGTGTCCAGTTTTGACAAGTGGAAGGGAAAAACCATTGAGTAATCTACAATTGTACAAAGTAGCAGTTGCTATGGAAAATGGAGGCAAACGGTCTCACTTCCAAAGTCATGCCAAGCATTTGCATTGTATGAAGTGACCAACTTAATAGAATTTGAACCACCCTACAAATCAACTTATTCAATGTAACAATAACACCAGTAAAAGATTGATTATTACGAAAATGGAACAAAGTCTTCATGATCATATCCATGGAGGAAGTACAAAAGTTTAATAACTGGATATGGTTACACTCACAAAAGAAACTACCCAACATAATTCTAGATATTTCAAAGCATCATCCATACTAGATGACAACTGCAGCATAATCATCATAATGTCCAGGTCCTACTTCGTCTCACTCAACAATGTGATTGGGGTGGCCCATTGGCAATCGCAATTTGCTGCTAGAACCATCTGAAATTATAATGCATATACATACAAACATGTTTCACGACTGAGCTGTTTCAGATGAGAGTAGCTATTGTATAGTAGTACATAAAAGTAGAATAATGTTGAAGTTTAGAAAACATTAATCATGAGTTTAAGATTCGCTACATCAACCGCAGTCCAAAATTTCTATCTGCTGGTTCACTGTTTCCACAAAAAACCAGCTGGTTCAATAGGGTTTGATCAGCTCAATTGTAAGAATGGTCTTTAAATAGAACAGAGCTGCTATAGTCTTTGGTTTTGTCTTTTATTGGCCGGATGGCCAGGTCCTAATAACTATGATGCAAAGCTCCATACCACAACATCCTAGCTACCACCTCTCTCTGATTTTAAAGACAACCTTTAAAAATTCAAAGTGCAAAATTTACGTGATCTTCAGATAATGTCACAAATATATTCTGTTCAATCTTGCATCCAACAATTTCATCGAACATATATACATGTTCGATATGTGAACCTTATTTACATTCCACTATTGAAATCTACAATAAGAAAGAAGTAATCAAATGTATAGAAGTTGTACAGTCCAGGATTATATATCTTCAAAAAAAAGTGCTGGATACCTGGAGTGTAGAAGCTCATGAAGGGAAAAATGGTAATGTCTTTCCTAGGTTCATCCACCTTCTTCTCACGGCCGGACTTGAGGTCCACTGAGAAGACACCAACATCTGTGGACACAAAGATGATGCCAAATCCCTCCGCAGAACCAACAACTCGTAATCTGTTTTCAAAGGGGATTAGTGTCTGAAGCTCAATGACCCTGCAATGTGCCCATCGTCCAAGTACCTCTGAATTCATGGCATCCCTAGACCACAGGCTAAGTGTTGAACCAAGAATGGCAGCCAAACCCACCGAGCCATCCTCCATTGCCATGAGGACAGCATTCCCTTCGAAGTCATACCATTCCGGTGGGTTGATGATGGATAAGTGATTACTGCCCAAGTTGATATTCAGAATTCTCATTGCGAGCACCGGGTGATGACTTGCTAGTACGAAGTAGATATCATCACCGATGACAACACTAGGCTTGCCGACAGTAACGTAATCTGCAGCAGTACTCACAAAGTCAGACGAACTCCAGGCGCTAGCCTCTGATGAGTAGACGTGTGACTGCATGACCCTCTCCCTACGGTTGTAGCCCACATAGACTACCTGGTATGGGCCATCATGGCAGTCGAGGTGGTCACAGCCATGTACAGCATTTGTCAAAAAAAACAGCCATGTACAGCACAGAGCACCGCCATAGTGTGATCGTTCAGAACTGGGGATGGTGGTGCTGGCACCTCCTTGTGCTTGCCGGTAACGCCATCCCAGACGGCAAGGTACGTTCTTTCATTCGCCTTGTGGGCATTAAAGAGGGTGCGAAGTCGAACACGACGGACGAGGCTGGGGGATCTAAAGAGGACGCGACCATGGCGGCAGTCGAGGACGCGCCAGCCGTAGTTGCAGTCGTCGAAAGGCTGCATGGGCAGTACAGGGGAGGGTGTCGTGGTGGACACGAAGCGAGGCGCGACGAAGTGTTTACCATGGTCGTTGATCCTGCAATTGTGGAGGAAGCCTATCAGGGGCGGCCCTCGGTGGAAGGCGACGTAGCGGCGGCGGAAGGCGGGGTGGCAGAGGAGGTGGCGCCAGGGCTTGCAGACCACGGAGGCACGCACGAGGAACGCTGGGTCGTCCGGCGGGAAGCGGACCAGGATCTCGTCGACGATGAGCTCGGGTATCAGGTGCGACGGCGGCTCCATGTCGTGCAGGTGGGTGGGGTAGCCGATGCGAGGGTTTCGGATTTTGGGATGGGAACGGTTCACCGGATGCGAGGGTTTAACGCAGCAAGTCAAAAAGATCAGCTTTGCAATCTTTTGGAGATCAGATATATTTTTTTTTAGGCAACAGAGATCAGATCACGGCTGCTTTTAGCCATCGTCTCGTACGTGGGTACTGTTTTCTCTTTTATGAAACTCAAATATAAAAAACTTTTTTTTCGAGAAAAAAATAGGAGAAGTCAAGTTTTTGGCCACACAGATGCAGTAATCTTTATGGTGATCCTTCTATTCGGTAAAATGTTATAAAAAATGTATTCCAGAGGAGAGTTGTTTCACGAACCATTTTTAGAGGCGTCTTGTTGAAAGAGCGTACTACAAAACATGGAGTTGTAGTGTAAACCATCACACTTGTATCGCGCTCGAATATTGTAATGTCGTCTAGGCATATTACCATACGTGCAGAGTTGCTCTTAATTTGTTGATCCGTCATGCAGTATCATGTTTGTTTTCCTTAGCATTCTGCGAAACAGCAAAGTATCCTGTGATGCTTCTGCTTACTTCCGACAGGAAGAACCAAAGAGAAAATTGTGATAGTAGCATTAGAAGACACGGTTTCAGAACAAGTATGCATGAACATATGTGACCACACAATCAACTCAGCATTTACACCAGAAAGATACATTAGTCTTCATCCAAAGCACTGACTTTTGTGATGAGTCTCTGAAAATTATCGGCCAGAAACATATGTGACCACAGTCAACTCAGCATATATTGACACATGGAACTCGTAGTCAATATCAATATCAGCTGCAACGGACCCTTCTTCCTTCAATATGAAATTGAACTAATATTTGAGCACATTCAGTCATAGTTGTATTTCAAATAATCCTGAAACTTCTGTCCTTGTTCCAGAAACAAATATTTTAAACAAATCACAGATTTACATTTCAGTCAAAGGAATACCACCAGTTCAAAGTTCAAACTCGAGTTGTTGCAAATCCTCAATATAACAATAACATAAGGAAAAGGTCGATTACTCTCATTGTCAAGAAACGTAATAATATCCATGGAGGAAGAGCAAAAGGTCGCATAAGAAATAAACAATCCAACAGAATGCAAGATATTTAAAATTGGCATCCATGCTAGCTAGATGTCCATAGGTGCGCAATCAACTTCATGTCCGTGTGCTACTTTGCCTCTCGCTGAACAGTGATTAGCGTGGCCCCGATGGCAATCGCAATTTGCTGCTAGCACCATCTGAAAGTATATAATGCATACAAGTTAAAGATGTTTCACAACTGAGATGTTTAAGATGAAGCCCTGGAGTGCCTATTCTGTACACTACTGGAAACTGCTTCTTTGCCGCCTGCCGACGGCAGTCGGCAAAGGCCGGAATGCAGTCGGCAAAGATCTTTGCCGACTGCATTCCATGGGCAGCGGCAAAGGGAAGGCGGCAAAGCATAGGGCGGCAAAGGCCGCTCGCCCGACTGCCGTGTGGCGGCGGCGGCAAAGGCTTTGCCGCGCCCAACCCGGCGATCGGCAAAGAATTTTCGAAAAAACAAAAAAAAGGATGGACCCACCAAGCCCATCCAGGCCCTGCGAGCCCATCCAGGCCTGCCCAAGCCCATCGCCGCCGCGCGCCGCCGCTGCACCGCCGCGCGCCGCCGCTCCGCGCGCCGCCTCATCGTCGTGCCGATCGTCCCCGCCTCCACCCACTCCCGGACCCGCCAGGGCCTCCTGCGCCACCGCCCACGCAGCCACGGAGTCGTAGAGGAGCCGCGCCACCCGGTCGCGGAGGAGCCCCGCAGCCGGAAGGAGAAGCCGTGCCACCTCCGCCGTCGGACGGCCGAGGAGGCGCGGGTCCGCCGCCGCCGTCGCAGAACGGGACCAGGGCGCCGCGGATCCGGCCTATGGCACCGTGGATCGGGACCAGGCCGCCGTGGGGGAGGCCGCCACCGTCGCAGTTGGGGATGAGGGGCCGCCGCGACGCCGTCGGTTGGAGCTGCCGAGGCCGCGCCATCCCTGCAGGGGCTGGCCGTGGCGCTTCATGTTGGGGGCAAGCCGCCGGGCCGTGGCGGTGGCGGCGCCGGCCGGCGAGCAGGCGACCCGGGGAGCAGCCGCGCGGGGCCGGGGCTAGGGCTGCGGTGGCGCGGGGGTGGCGAGCGGCGGCGCGGTGGCGCTGGATCGGCGAGCGGCGGCGCGGTGGCGCGGTGGCGCTGGATCGGCGAGCGGCGGCGCGGTGGCGCTGGATCGGCGAGCGGCGGCGCGTGGGGCTGGGGGGGGCGCGGGTGGGGAATGGGATGGAGTGGCAAATGAGCTAGGGTTTTGGCAGCCTCCCGGTTTGTTCGGGGACGTGCGCCACCAGCCGTTCATCATGAATTGACGGCTGATGAAGTTCGGGCCGTTATCGCGGCCTGCCGGAGCACGCGACGCTGTGGCGGGCTGGGCCGAATGCAGCCTGCTTTAGTTCGCGCTGTTATTTAAGGGATGGGGAATGGGCCAATTGGCAGTCGGCAAAGGAACCCTTTGCCGGCTGCCAGTCCAGGCAGTCGGCAAAGGAACCCTTTGCCGGCTGCCAGTCCAGGCAGTCGGCAATTTTTTTTTTTATTTTTTTGAATTTTGAGTTCAAACTTTTTCTGTGGCCTAAGTGTATTGTTTACAAGCACATGTTCCAATTTAGGACTTTTTTATAACATTTTGCTATATTTTGTTGATTTATTTTGTTTCCTTGTATTTTCCCGGGTAATCCAAGTTTGAGCTGAGATGCATTAAAAATGCAATTTAGCTATTCGAAAAATGATATTCATGTTGGAGAGTGTATTTTGAGGCCATGTGCAGAAGATCACCCAAAATTTTGAAGTCCTTATCCACGGAACAGGAGTTTTCCGACGTGAGACGAGTGTTTTTTAATTATATAAAATGCAAACGAAGTCAAAAAATCACGAAACTTGTCGAGGTGTCGTGTTATCGCATGTGTAGGCTATGGTAAAAATTTGAAAATGTTTTGAGCATGTTGCGACGTCGGATGTCGAAAACTCAATCATCTCCACATGTGATCATAGGTGATCACATGAGGAGATGTTTGAGTTTTAGCCACCCGATGTCAGAACATGGTCGAAACATTCTCAATTTTTTATCACAGCCTCCACATGCGATGACACGACACCTCGCCAAGTTTCGTGATTTTCGGACTTCGTTTGCATTTTATATAATTAAATAACACTTCTTACGCAATTGGAGAACCATGTTTCGTGAACAAGGAGTTAAAAATTTTGGATGAGTTCCTGGATAGGGTCTCAAAATACACTATCTAACATGAATATATTTTTTTGAATGGCTAGGTTTCATTATTTCATGCACCTACGGTTCAATTTTACTTTTTCGAGGAAAATGCAAGTAAACAAAATAAATTCAAGAAATATAGCAAAAAGTCATGAAAATGTTTCAAATTTGAAAATATGATTCAATACAATCTAGAGTGATCACAAAAAAAAATTGAAATCAAAATTCAAAAGAAAAAAAAAAAAATTCTTTCTTTGCTGCTCGCGATCGGCAAAAGTCTCTTTGCCGATCTTAGTAGCAACGGCGGCAAAGGCTGTCTTTGCCGACTGCCGTGCCTTTGCCGCTTTGCCTCAACTCGGGCAGCCGGCAAAGAGGGTCTTTGCCGCCTGCCCTGCCCTTGGCGTCGGCAAAAGGTCAGGCAGTCGGCAAAGTCCAGTTTTCCCGTAGTGGTAGTGGTACCTAAAATTAGAATAAAATGTTCGAGGTAAAAAGCCATTAATCATCAACATAGCATTGTTGATTCAATTCCAAACCAAAGGTTAGTTTTGGATTCTGAGCAACAGAATAGCCACAGGAGGTCAAAATAATTGGTCATCAAACATCTGGTTTCTGGAATCAAAAAAATTAAATCTCCACTACTTCCTAACTAGCACATGTCACTGATTTTTAAAGACAGTGTCTAACAATTGAAACGACAAAATATATGAGATCTGCAGATATAATATCACAAATATATGCAGTTTTATCTAGCGTAGACCAATTTTGTCATGGATATTTATTTTAGGTACCACTACAGATATATTTACATTCCACTATAGATATCTACATTTTGAAAGATCTAAACAGGCTCAGAGAGAGAGAGAGAGAGAGAGAGAGAGAGACTAAACACATTTATAGATGCTGTACAGTCCATGATTATATGTCTATAAAGAAAAGTGCTAGCTCGCAAAATACCTGGAGTGTAGAAGCTCATGAAAGGAAAGATGAAAAAGTCTTCGTATTGCCTGTTCATAAAAATCAACCTTTCTCTCATGGCACGACTTGAGGTCTAGTGAAAAGACACCAAAATCTGAGCACACAAAGATGATGCAAGATCCCTCTGCAGAACCAACAACTAGTAGTCTGTCTTTAAATGGGATCAATGTCTGAAGCTGAACGACCTTGGATTGTTCCCATCCTCCTACTGCCTCTGAATTCATGACATTCCTCGACCACAGGATAAGTCTCTTGAACCCACAATGGCAGCGAAACCCAGCAAGCCATCCTCCATTGCCATGAGGACAACTTTCTTCCATTCAAAGTCATGCTGTGCCTCCGGGCGGTTGATTATGGATAAGTGATTTTTTTCCATGTTGACCTTCAGAACTGCAAGCGACGGGAAAGCTAGAAAGTAGATATCATCGCCAATGAGCACGCTAGGCTTATGGATGGTACGGCAACCAAGTCCCGGAAAAGCAGATGAACTCCAGGTACGAGCCTCCGAAGAGTACAAGTGTGACTGCAGGACACCTGAGTCAACGTTGAAGGCCACTACGACGACAAGGAAGGGGCCACCGTCACAGTCGAGGTGGTCACACACTACTGCAAACGCCGTCTTTGCCGACTGCCGAAGGCAGTCGGCTAAAGGCCGAAAGCAGTCGGCAAACCTCTTTGCCGCCTGCTTTTCACGTGCCAGTCGGCAAAGAGCAGGCGGCAAAGGCTGAGGCGGCAAAGGCCTTCTTTGCCGGCCCCGCCGATGTCGGCGGCGGCAAAGGCCTTTGCCGACCGCCAACTTGGCAGGCGGCAAAGGAAACGCGCCGACCGTCAACTGACGTCAGGCGTTTCCTTTGCCGACTGCCGAGTTGGCAGGCGGCAAAGGGCTTTGCCGCCTGCCGACTGGAGGCAGTCGGCAAAGAAATTTTTTTTTTTTTTTTTTTTGCCATTTTGACAGGCCATATCCGGCATAAAGGAGGCAGTCGGCAAAGCCCTTTGCCGACTGCCCTTTCCTGGCAGTCGGCAAAGCTGGGAAAATTTGCGGCATGAAACCCGGCTTTGCCGATTTGCCAGTGTCGGGGCAAAAAAGCTGGGTAACCTGCTTTTTTTTTTGTGGTTTTTGCCGCATTGCCTCACGTATCGCACTCTCCAAAACACATATATGAATATACAACAGGAATACACATAGATATCGCACAAATCCACATTTATATCACAGAAATCCACATATATGTCTCATAAATCCACACCTAATCCATAACCACGTCGATCATCCATCTAGTCCTCAAACGAATCCACACGGAGAATAGCAAAGTGGCATCCATGCACCAACGCCAACCTAACATGAAGTCACGGAGCCACTCACTCACTCGCCTCGGTACCGGCCGTCTCCACCCGAGCCGTGGTGGTGTGAGGAGCTCCTGTCGGCCACGTAGCCCACCCGCTCGGTCCGGCACGTGTCGCGCCATACCCCCACGCATCGAGCTGTGGTGAAACGCCCGGACTCGGACTTGGGTGGTGTGGAGAATGTCCATCTCGCCGGAGTCGGGTTCGAACCCGCCGACGGCAGCCGCACGAGAAGCGATCTCATTAGTACCTAAGGGATGGCCGCACAAGAGAAATCAATGGAGAGGCCGCTAGAAACTCACCGGGGTCCGTACGGGGGTGCGGTGGAGGGAGTGCGGGGAGAACAACCGGCTGCGGTTGAGGGATGCTCACTTGCGCGGCGGTGGTGCGTAGTTCGGGATGTCCATGCTCGCAAGTAGCTGGAAAACGACTTGGTGAACTCGGACCATTGCTTTGCTTGGGGCTAGCTGCTTGCAAAGTTGCAATCACTTGGCGATGGGCCTCCCGCTGCTCCGCCGCCGCTGCTGGCGATGGGCCGCTCGCATGGCCGCCTCTCTCTCTCTGCGGCCACCCTGTCGGCCTCACGTTGCCTCTGTATCTCTTCCGAGTGGGCCTGCAACAATCCACAAGCGATGCTTAGACAATGCATATAAGGCTTCGGCAACATATGTGAAATCAATGAACGACGAATAGTTACCCGAACCGACGCCATCATCGTGTGGAGCTTGCCGTCGAGGTTGTATGGGGACGGCGGAGGAGGAACTGCGGGGGTGGCCTTACGAACCTCACGAAGGAGGGAGGGGACGGCCGGGTCGATGACGCCGTGGGCAATGAGGTAGCGGCCGTGCTTGCTTCCCTCCTCCCCTCGCCTCATGAGCGTGTCCGTATCCGGGGGGCGCGGTCGAAGGGTCGTAGGTGTCACCATGGCGCGCGCGAACCGCCCGGGTGTACTTGGACCAGGTTTTCGGCGATGTTCGAGTTGGTGATCGCCTCGGTCCCCGCGCGGGTCGTAGACTTTCTCCGGATCTGTCGCCCCGCCCGGTGAGCCGACGGAAGCCCGTGAACTCGTTGATGACCTGGCCATCATGCGAATCGCTCTGCGAGGAAAACACAAGGACGATTACACGTAATGAGAATGAATGACTCGGTAAATGAATAAACAAACAAATTAATGCGAATGGTACCCATGCGTCCATGAACCCTCCGAGGCTGCGGCTCCCCTGGTGGTGTGACGGCCCCGCCTTCGACTTGGCATATCCGGACTTCTTCCTGCGCTCCTCGTACGGCCGCCGGCGTTCTCCACCCGGCCACAATCGCCTCCCGGCAGTCCACGTGCGATTTGCACCAATCGGGAGAAGCGCATTACAACGTGCATTTAGGTAAGTAACAAGATGAATCAAAATGGAATCGAATTATTGTTTCCTACTTACGAGCGGGTAGTGCTCATAGGGCATGTCGGTTTCGGCGGCTTGCATCATCTGTCTGGCGTCCTTCTTGTCAAGCTTCTCATGGCGGACTTCGGCATAGTAGTCGATCATGCACTGGATGTGCGCCTCGTAGAACATGTTCTTCGGCACGGAGGCGCGAGACCTTGTCTGTGGACCGACGCCTCCGCCTCGTGCCCCGGCTCGCACGTGAACCATTCTGCAATAATCGATATCACGTATCGTTCATTATTTGAAGGACATTTGTTGAATGCGTAGTATTGGCAAAGCGGAGGGATGAAGACTCACCCAGAACTCCCTCTTGATCTTCTCGGCCGGGGTGACAACTCCTCCATCAAGCTCGAAACCACCTTGGAGTAGTCGGCGATCTTTGGGGCACCTTTTGCACACCGTCTACCCCGAGATAAGGCCGGGGAAGTTCTTCTTAATGATGAGGCCCTGCATGCTATTAGGATGACGACTTTGCAAGCCATTATCCACACGCTTCCGGCCGCACAAGCCAACAAGAAGAAATGTTAGTCCGAAGTTCAATTTTCAACATGGAATATGAAAAAGAAACGAAAACATGAATGGTTACTTACCTATCTCCCTCGGGTCGAAGCACCGGATGGAAGGCTAACGTGGGCTTGTCGCGCGGGAGGCGCGTGATCCCGCGCTTGTAGGGCTTCCTCGGCTCGCTGCCCTCCCCGCCCCGTCCTCCCCGCCCCGTCCTCCCCGCCCCGTCCTCCCCGCCTCGTCCTCCCCGCCCGTGTCCCGTCGCCAACCTCCTCGTCAAACGGGCGTGCGGTAGCGGGAGGTCTACCCCCGCCGTGTCGGCCCACCGTCACGTGCTCGTCGACCTCCTGCTCGTCGACCTCTGCTGCACGGCCTCCGGTCTCCTCGACCCGTACAGCGACTTGACGTTTCTCACCGGTCTCTTCGACCGGTTCCTGCCTCCGCCCGGCATTTTGTCCTACACCTGCAATGACAAACATTAAACCAATTAGCTCAAATAATCGATAAGTAATTGTGAAGAGATGCAAAATTAACGAAACATAAATGCAAAGTAATAATAATAAGAATAATATTGTATTACATGAACTAGAAACCGAAGTACTCATCGTCACTATCAGCATTGTCATCACCATTGTCTTCACCATTGTCAGCATCACTGCTGTCGTCATCACTATCAATATTGTCAAAACCGTCCTCGTCTCTCCCTGTTGTCTCCTCACCACCTCCATCGTCCTCAACACCTTGTTCGCGAAGAGCCCTCCATCGCTCAAGCATCATTAGGTCTTTAGCATCTTGCACCACTTCTCCCTCGTCGTCGTCCTCATCGATGTCATTGTCTTCGTCCATGGCCATCAGCGAAAAAATGTCTATCTCCAAACGCCCATCTAGCCCCTCAGGTTGATAGAACTCTCCGCTGTCTGCCTTTGGGTCGAAGTCGTAGTCATCATCGTTTGGGGCAGGCGTTTTGCCGCGTGGCGATACCAATTGCGCAATATACCAACCCGCAAGCCTTTTGTCTTTTTGGCACGCCCATGGGAGATAACAAACTTGTGTTTTTGCCAGCTGAGCCACAATATAGACATCATCTCCTTTATACACGGAATCCTGTCGAATTTCGACTATTCCGATGTCATCGGCTCTTCTCGTCACATGAGGATCGAACCACTGGCATTTGAACAGCACAGGCTTCAGAGCTTTGGGGCCCGGGAAGTCGAGCTGGTATATTTCTTCGACTATGCCATAGTACTCGTGCTTATCATTGCCGGTCGTTCGGACTCCTGTGCACGTGGTCTTCGTGCCGGGCCTTTTCTCCTCGTAGCTTCTTGTGCGAAAGCGATACCCATTAACATCAAATCTTGTGAATTCGGTGACCCTAGTCTTGAAGCCACTAGCAACTGTTTCAATTCAGCGAGGCATTTCCCCATCCGTGCGTGCACGCAAGGTGAGGCCACTTAGATAGTTACATTAATCGCTCCTAGGAGCAACTCAAAGATGGAACGAGGTAAGTTGGATGTTACCTTTGTATGCATCCACCCAATAAAATCGGGCACAGCGGTTTTAAGGAAAGCTTCTTCCTCTTGTAACGAGGTAGGAGGCGTATTCCTTTTCAAATTTGCGAATGAACTCCCCGAAAAACAAGACATGAAGGGGTTGGACCGATAGGTGGAGGATATTGACAACGTATGTAACAAGTGCTTTGAGAACTTACACTCGATAAGGAACCACTTCATCAAGGCTCAGGAACAAGTAGAGCATGATGGCATGCCACTCAGAATAGCACGAAGGAGTGGATAAGTTCTCCTCCTCGTTGTAACGAGGGAGTGGATGCATGTAGTGAAGGTTCTCGGTATAGTACGCCTTCGTGAAGTTCGACACTTCCTCCACTCTTGCTGCCTCCGCCACGGAAGCCTCAATTCTGGCTTTATTTCTACACTTTTTCCGAAGAATCTTTAGACACCTCTCGATTGGATAGCATCAACGGGCCTGTACAGGACCCCCCAGCCGTGCCTCACGTGGTAGGTGCAGGATCAGATGCTGCATCGGCAAGAAGAAGCCGGGTGGAAAGATCATCTCCAACTCGCAGATCAGCAGAGGTGCTTTGTCCTCCATGTCACGAATCACTTCAAGAGATAACTCCCTGGCACAAAGCTGGCGGACGAAATAGCTCAACTCCGCCAGAACGCGCCACACCGGCTCGGGGAGGTATCCACGTGTCATCGCAGGAAGGAGTCTCTCGATCCATATGTGGAAGTCATGACTCTTCATCCCTAATTTTTTTCCGGTCTTAGGGTTCACTCCCCTGCTCAGATTTGCCGCATACCCATCAGGGAACAATATCGTCTCCATCCACCGCATCACTTCCTTCTGTCGGGCCTTTTCGGGATGTAATCCGCCGGGCCCCTTCTCCAAGTCTTGCCTGGAGCGGGGGCTTCATCACTAGCTTGGGTCTGTCGCGGGCGCCTCGACGTCCAAATCTAGCCTTAACATTGTCCTTTGACTTCGTTTTATGTCCATGAGTGTTCCCCAAAGTGCCTCGGCGATGTTCTTTTACGTGTGCATCACATCGATGTTGTGTGGAAGAAGGAGGTGCTTGTAGTAGGGGAGCCTAGTCAAGCCCGAAATATGGGTCCACATGTGTTGCTGACCATATCCAATGAAGCCTTTTTTGTCTTTGTCCATTTTGAGAGCCATGAACTCGGCGAGGACCTGTTCACTTGCTCATAATCGAGGAATAGGGTTGGTGACTTCAAGGCCTTTCGTGAAGTGTTGGGTGTCAAGTCTCAATGCATGGTTCTCTCGCGGAATTGGCGATGTTTGTCAAACGAAGAGTACTTGCCACCCTTTTTCAGCCGGTGAACAACACGAGAATCCTTGCATGCGGGCAAGGGAACTTCCCATGAACACACCACCCGGAGAATGTGCCGTACGCCGGAAGTCATGCATTGAATAGAGATACCACACATGCATTGTGAAGTTCTTCTTTGTAGCTCGGTCGTACGTCCTTACCCCCTTTTCCCAAGCATGCTCCAATTCATCCCACGGTGGCTGCATGAACACACCCATATTGTTGCCCGGTGTCCGGGTATTATCGGCGACAATAGCACGTTCTTGGGTTCAAACATGACGCCGGGGGGAGGTTGAGGGGATCACGAACACGGGCCAACAAGTGTACGGGGCCGCATGTGTTCCATACGGCTGGAACCCATCTGTTGCTATCGCTACACGTACATTCCGAGCTTCCTTAGCTTTATCAGGATACTGGACATCGAAGTACTGCCATGCCTCAGCATCCGCTGGGTGTGCCATCTTGTCACTGTATCTTTTGCCAAACTTGTGCCATATCATCTGCTTCGCCAACTCCTCTATCATGAACATCCTTTGGAGCCTTGGAATGAGTGGGAGGTACCGTACGACCATCTCGGGGATCTTAGACTGTTCCTTCTTGCCGAAGACATCATTTCATAGAACGCCTTTGCGGTCTCCTCCGGATCCTCCTCCACCAAACCTTCATTGCCACGGCCCTCGTTAAAGTCTACCACCATGTCGGCCACGCCGGCATCTCCCTCAAACTCATCGAGGCGTGCTCTAACCTCCTCCTCTCTAATGGTAGCTTTCGGTTCACCATGGAAGATCCACCTCTCGTAGTTTGCCACATATCCATGCTTCAAAGATCTTTGTAGACATCCTTGAATACTTTTCTTTTTTGGTTCTTGCGGTCATTGCATGGGCACCGCGCTGATCGGACCCTTTAGGAGTCGGGCCAAATGCTTTACTCGGGAATTCATTGGTACCATGAACCCATTCGGACTCTGCCTCTTTTGGTCCAGCCCTTGTACATCCACTCACGGCCAGCCATCTTCTGTCATTCGCCAAAGTGAGGGGGTAATGAAACCAACATTTGCATGTACAAGGCGTTCCTACCATCTAATAGGTGAAGGATAGGTCCTAATCCCACCCGCGGATGCGTAGATGAGGTTAGCTTCCATGCTCCGCTCACGCCCGAGACGGAATTTCGGCAGCACCTCCCCGCTGTTCTCCCGATACACGTCCCGGTGTGGGGAGAGTGTGTATCCGGAGAACAACGGGGAGGTGCTGCCGAAACTCCGGCTCGGACGGGAGCGGAACATGGAGGCTAACCCATCTACGCATCCGCGGGCTGTCCAAGAAACGTGGACAATCCGAAAGAGATACCGTCGCAGATATGCACTGATCAGCATACCAACGACCGCGTATCCATTTCGGACGGGAGACGCCTAACTCGTTTACGTCATCTACGACCAACAACTATAAGGAAGAGAGGTGAATATTTATACCTAGGGTGGCGGTGGAGACAGGCTACCGGTGCAGTGGCGAGGCAGGGCAGTGGCGAGGCGACACGGCCCCGACGAAGACAATCGGCGTCGCCAAGCTACTCCAGGAACACTGCAAAAGAAAGAAAGAGAAAAACAATATCAGCACAAAATTTCGGCAGAACCTCCCCTGCACGGGGAGGTTCACAAAACCTGCAAGAAAGAAAGACGGCTCGATGGCCGACAACACATATACGGCACGAAGGCCGTAAACAACACATACAGGGCACGAAGGCCACACGTGCACAATCTAGGCACGAAGGCCGTCAGGCACGAAGGCCATCAACAACACAACATGGACCTTTACCTTCTTCTCCGGCGGCGGACGAGGTGCACGGCGTAGACCAACGTCGTCAACGTACGGCGTCGACGATCATCCCTTCTCCTTCCTCCTTCTATTCTTCTTCTTCCCCTTCAGGCTTTCTGCAACCTGGAGGGTAGGGTGAATACAGGAACGGATTGGTAAGCAAAGTCAAGTAATAATCAATAGATAAGTAAGACTAGTTTGCATGAAGAAATTGGAATGAAACAAGCTGCTAAGTGTGAGTATGAACCCTGAACCCTCTCAGGAGAGGTGGTTTTTCGCCAGCAGTTGTACTAAGATGAACTTTTCTATGACTTATAACACAGTGTGAGGCTATGGAGGTGCAAAGCGGAGCTAGACCTTAGGGCAGCACGCCATCGTGGTGCATTAGGTAAGACCTCAGGGCTCCCTCGTGTAGCCTTCTTTCTACCCGGATTTATTCCAAGTCATAAAAAGTGGCACAAATTAAACATTAGTCTAGAACAGAGCTAGAGAACTATTCCAGTTTATCAACCTTATATTATAGTACAAATTAGTGAGCCATTCCAATTAGGAATCGTTTTAGGGACTTATTCCTAAATAATCGAACAAGCCCTAATAAAAGCTTAATAAAATTGTCTTTTACGCGCGACATTTAACAATGAGCAATATATGCCTAAAAATGACCTGTGATAGAGTCGCTTCTTCTGTACAAAGTGTGAAAGTGAAACATTGATCCACAAGCTAGCAGAGGTTGGCTATGCTTAGCTATTCCTGCCAACAGCGTCATCCTACTCATGCGCCGTGCCGGCGCGCGGCGGCGTAGATGAAGCGCGAGAGAATAAGAGGAGGAGGGCGATGCCTCCCCGTTACCTTAGGCCGGGTCTCGGAGCGCGCGGGGAGGAGGTTGCGCTGCGCGGCGGGGCCGGGCGGCGCCGGAGGCCGCGGCCCTCGCTCCCCGGGCCGCAGCGCGAGGGCAGCCGCAGCCGGGGCGGGGGAGCGGCGGAGGCGGCCGAGCTGGGCCGGCGGCGGAGGCGGCCGAGCTGGGTCCGAGGGAGCGGAAGGAGGAGCGGGGCGGGCGGCGAGGCGGCGGATCGGGGCCGGCGGGACCGCGGCGGGACGGGGACGGGCGGGACCGCGGGGCGGACGGACGGGGCGGGACCGGCAGGGCGGAGGAGGCGGATCGGGGCGGCGCGCCGGAGGCCGCGGATCGGGGCCGAGGCGCGCGGCCGGCGGGGCGGGCCGGCGGCGAGCGGGGCGGGCCGGAGACCGGCGGCTGCGTCGGGGTGGCGGCGTCGGCGTCGGCGTGTGGCGGCGTCGGGACTCGGCGGGTGTGGGCGCTGGAGGAGACGATAGGGTTGGGACGAATGGGCCGGTGCGCCGGCCCAAAAATGAAGTGGACGCCTTTGCCGACTGCCGTAGCAGTCGGCAAAGGACCGAGCAGGTGGGCCACCACGTGTCCTCTTGCCGACGCTGGTATGGCGATCGGCAAAGGAAGCCTATCTTGGCCTTGTCTGGCGGTCGGCAAAGGACCCCTTGCCGGCTACGCCATACTAGGCGGTCGGCAAATAATTTTTTTAATTTTTAGTATTTTGGCTCCAAATTTTTTGTTTGGACTAAATAAGTAATTTTAAATCACATGTCACAATTTGGGGGTTTTTACAATATTTTGCTATATTCCGTTGATTTCTTTTGTTTCCTTGCATTTTTCGGGGCATAATTCAAGTTTGAGCTGCGTGCATGAAATATCGGATCGTAGCCATTCCAAAAATGATATTCATGTTCAAGAGTGTATTTTGAGGCCGTGTGCAGAAGGACACCCAAAAGTTTGAAGTCCTTGTCCACGGAACAGGACTTTCCCGACGTGTTGGACGTGTTTTTTAATTATATAAAATCCAAACGAAGTCGAAAAATCACAAAACTCGTCGAGGTGTCGTGTTATCGAATGTGGACGCTATGATAAAAATTTGAAAAAGTTTAGAGCAAGTTGCGACGTCGGATGTTCAAAACCAAGACCTCTCCACATGTGATCACATGTGATCACATGTGGAGAGTCTCGAGTTTTGAACATCCGACGCGCAACTTGCTCCAAACTTTTTCAAATTTTTATCATAGCGTCCACATTCGATAACACGACACTCGACGAGTTTCGTGATTTTTCGACTTCGTTTGGATTTTATATAATTAAAAACACGTCCAACACGTCGGGAAAGTCCCCTGCTCCGTGGACAAGGACTTCAAACTTTTGGGTGAGCTTCGCACACGGCCTCAAAATACACTCTTCAACATGAATATCATTTTTTGAATGGCTACGTTCTGATATTTCATGCACTGCAGCTCAAACTCAATTATGCCCCGAAAATGCAAGGAAACAAAAGAAATCAACGGAATATAGAAAAACTATTCAAAAAATCACGAAACTTCTCGAGGTATCACGTTATCACATGCGGAGGCTAGTAAAAAATTTTGATGAAGTTTGAAGCTAGTGGCCACGTAAAATGTACAACACTCACACTTGTAACAAAAAAAAATAAAAAATAAAAAAAGAAGAAATCTTTACCGACCGCCTAACGGCGCGGCGTCGGCAAAGAAGAAGGCGCGGGAGCCGCCGCGACCTACGTTTGTTAGGTTTGCCGGCCTTGTCTGGCGATCGGCAATGACATCCTTTTGCCGATCGGCTTGCCAAGATTTGCCGCTTCTTTGGAACCCAGGGCGGTCGGCAAAGGGCATCCTTTGCCGACTGCCTAGGTTTGCCGCCTGCTGGAGCCCTGGGGCAGTCGGCAAAGGGTATCCTTTGCCGACTGCCTTGATTTGCCGACTGCCAATGCCAAGGGAGGCGGGAAATCGTGTCTTTGCCGGCTGCCCTGGCCTTGGCAGTCGGCAAAATGAGTCGGCAGTCGGCAAGGTCGTGGTTTCCCGTAGTGACAGCCAGGTAGAGCACAGAGCACAGCCGTAAGCAGGCTCCAAGACAACTAGTTTCTCTCTCAAACAATTGAGGGGCCGGAAAAGGACGCGACCATGGCGGCAGTCGAGGACGTGACAGTGCCAGCCGCAGCCATAATCGAGGAACGCCAGCAGGGGCAAGGGGGACGGTTTGATGGTGGAGACGAAACGAGGGCGAGGTTCACGGCGGATGCCGGTGTACAAGGTGTGGAGGAAGCCGAGCAGGGGCGGCGCTCGGTGGAAGGCGACGTAGTGGCGGCGGAAGGTGGGGTCGCAGAGGAGGCGGCGCCAGAGCTTGCAGAGCAGGGAAACGCGCACGAGGTACGCGGGCTTGTCCGGCGGGAAGCGCACCAGATGGCCGTAAAACCTATGCAATTCTGGATTGGAGTAATCTTTGACACGGGACTCTAAAAGGAGGATTAATGTGTCCATCTAGATAACATTAAGCGGATTTGCTATATTCTATAAAAATAGTTTATTTTCAAAGAATTCATAATTGATTTTTATTTTAAATATGAAAAACATGCACGAATTTCTACTATTTTTGAAATGTACCATAGGTTGGTGTTTTGTTTTATTTAGAGACAGTTATATTTTATTAAGAGTAAATTACACCGTAGTTACCTAAACTATTGGGTGTGTAACAAATAGGTACTCCAATTAAAAAACATAACATCTACATACTGGAATTATACTTACGTAACTCTTGGGTACTTCAACTAAAAATGTAACGTCTAGATACTGGAACTATACTTACGTAACTTATACGTATTGGCGCTTGAGCAGCACCACGCCCATGTCGACGACAATGGACCTGGCTCGCCATGGGATAGGCGGAGTAGCGCTCCCGCTCGCACGCACCGAGCACCACATTGCCGTGCCAGAGCTCGGCGAGCAGCCTCAGCCCCCTCAGCTTTAGCCGCACCACATTGAAGCACTCGAGGCTCGTCAACGCCAATGAGGCGCTGTTGCGAGCTGATGGCGACGCCTTGGTCGCCAAAGGTGCGGCGGCCTCGGTGCTGCACTGGTCGTTGGAGATCGTTGACGGCGAGTCCCCTTGCAACCCTCTGCCCGCGCCACCGATGCCACCTACGACGTGATGCCTGCGCTAAAGGGCTAGGGCATGTTGTGGTCGATGAGGTCCGCCAAGGTGCACAGCGCGGAGCGCTGGCTGCCCGCCGCCGCAGAGGTCACCAGTATCTAGAAGTTACGTAAGTATAGTTCAAGTACCTAGACGTTATATTTTTAGTTGAAGTACCCAGAAGTTACGTAATTATAGTTCTAGTACCCAGATGTTATGTTTTTTAGTTGGAGAAACTATCTGTTACACACCCAATAGTTTAGATATCTATAGTGCAATTAATTTTATTCCTAGTCTTTTATTGTCACGGTCACCTTCTTTAATTTAAGGTCGATTAGACGTTATAATTTTTTGAGGCGCGAGGCGGTTGCTTTGCCCACCTCGGCTGTTAATAATCAACTAAAAAAGACAAGAATCGACGCAAGCCCATTCATAGCCCATATGATGCGCCACCGGGATTTGCCGCCGCTGGGAGCGCACTGCCGATGGATCCGGTTGCGGGTAACCGCTTCGTTTTGAGCGTACCACCTTTAGGGCTTGTTCGTTTCCGTCGAATTGAGACCTGGAACGGCTCAATCCAGGAGAATTGGAGAGGCCTAGTTCGAAGTCAGGTTAAGCCAGTTTTGGCTGTTTAGTTACAATATGGCTTGGAATGAAACCTGGTTAATCGGACTATTTTTCTTCTCCTTTTGGCATGGAACCAAACCGGACCTATAAAGGTCCGGAACGAAACCAGATGAAAAATAAAATCTAGACCTGAAATGAGTTAGGAACCGGATCCACTTGATCCTGGCCCGGAATTGTTCATGGGCTGGAATTAATACTGTAGAACCCAACGAGGCCTTAGGTGGAATGCGTGGGGGACGTGGTTGTCTATCCGAGCAGCATAGTCCTTTTGACGAAACGTGCAGAGAATTCAAATCTTGTGTTCCACATTTTTTCCGTCATTTTTTTTGTTTATTGGGCCGTCCATGTGTTAAGCCCAAGGCCCATTCTAGTGTCCATGAATTCATTGCTCTTGTTATCCTATGGTGCACATTTTTTTCTATCATTTTATTTTTGTTTTTTATTGGGCCCTCCATTTGTTAACGCCAAGGCCCATTCCAGTGTCTAGGAGGCCATCGCTCTTGTTTTCTGCTGGCCGCCGGCATCGACGCACGGGCACACGGCGCAGCGCGTGCTGCCCTCGACGTTCCCATCGTTGCGAGTCATGTTCCATCATGAATCGGCACAGCGTCCTGCTATGTCACTTGATGCTCACACTTTTCCGTTTGTGTGCTAGCATCGTCCTGGTCGTCGTCATACATGCTTTGCTACAATGCTAGCTGCCAGCAAGAACAACAAACAGAGGAGTACTGTGGCTGAACCGCTCAAATAATAGAGACCAATAATTTGTCACGTGGGAACACTCTTTGCATGCAAGAGGTTTGTCAATATCTCTCCATGTGCGCGACAGCCGTGACTGTATATGTGTGGTGGCTACCCCGTCACCTCGTTCTGCCACCGTTTGGCCTCTAGCCTTGACTCCAGGTCTTCGTCGCCATGCATGCACAAGAACCGATACAAGAAAAAATCTTACTACTCAGATCATTTGTATACACATCTATGTGTTATGATCAACTCTTATAGATATAATATATTTATATTATATACTCCCTACGTTTTAAGTTATATTTTATTTTGATTTTTATGTTTAAGTATTTTTGTTATGTATAATATAATGGATGTACTAAAAAAGCAAAACAGATTATGGGTTAGAACCAAAGAAGAATATCTGCTGCGTATCTTAGGCAGCGCAAGACCTATGGCATGACGATGAAGTCCTCGAATCTACCCAAATGGTAGCAGCTTCTTCTACCAATTATTAAGGGTGGTCTATTTTACCCCCGAGCTATTAAAAAGTTATTTTATCCCTGAACTTGTTAAAACTATCTATTTTACCCCTAAGTAGTTTTTAATATGGTTCTGCTATAGTAAAATCGTTTTTTTTAATTTCACTGATTTTTTGAAAAAATCATAAAATGAAAATTTCACTTTTACTGGACTCCAATAAACATATAATATGGTATGTTTTAGTACAAATGTAACAAGTGCAATGCGGGCCTAACTATTCGGTACGGAAATTGGACCAATTCAGGCCCCAAACGAGGGCGACGACGCCCCGGCCCATGGCTAGGGCGCCACACACGCGCCGAGAAGGACGGGGCGCCGGCGCCCTTGCTTGCCGCTGCCATTTCACGATGCCTTTGTCAATAAGTGTTCTCATAATTAGATGGTGTAAAATAAGGAGGATATCCGCTGATTTCTCTAGAGTTGCTTAGAGGCTAAGTTAGGTTAGGAAGGCTATAAATATTCAAGAGGTGTAATTGGATCAAATTAATAATAGAAGGTGTAATTCTGAAAGTCTCTAGTTTGGTTTTGGCTAATTGATGAAATCTAGGACTAACCTTGTTTATCTAAAGTGGCCGCTTTAGAGAAAGATTGTCCATATGATGAGCTTAATGAATATGAAGCATGACACGTGTCATGTGATCAAAGATGAAGATCAAGACGATGCTTGGCTCCATGGACCGGTGTTGAAAGTGAAGGGCTAGTTGAGGCTTGGAATGAAGGACCATGCGATGGTGAAGCTCGGGCAAGACTAGGCGCCGATGGACCGATGCACGGTGAAGGGCAAGTGAAGTCGAGGTCGATGGATCGAGACGGTCACATGATGGTGTGAAGCGTTCATATCATTTGAAGGAACAAAATGGGCTCAAGGCAAAGGTATAACCGATAGGGCCATTTTGTTTTGCACTCAAGACACCATAGAGGGTGTGAGTGGTTTAGGTTCGATAGCTGCACTATTAAGAGGGGAAGTCTTATCGGCTATTCGATGCACGGGTGCCACTAGGTGAATTCATGAAGTGCATTGCATGTAGGGCCTAGTGAGCTAACCTAACCTTTTGAAAATGATTGTGAAAGGCTAACACACAAGCACATGGCGATGTACACTTGGTGGTGTTGGCACATTTGCAAAGGAGTTGAGAAAAGAGAAGAAGTTGGAGAAGATTCTGTGAACTCTTGTGTTGGAAATGAGAGTAGGTGGTAGAAGTTGGAGAAGGTTCTGTGAACTCTTGTGTTGGAAATTAGAGTAGGTGGTACTTGGATTGGAAAACTGCTTTGATCCTTAATGTTTGGGATCATGAGGATATGTTGGTTGCATAGTCCTCTGAGTAAGCTTTCCAACGAGTCCAAGAACATCAAAAACGGAGTTCGGAGCTAAGAGTTATGCCCGATTGAGTGAGAGGTGGTCTGCTGTCCTGGAGAGCGACGGACGCTGACGCCGGACGCGTCCGGCGCGCGTAGGACGCGTCCGGCGCTGTGTAAATGGGCGTCCGGCGGTGGGACGCGAGAAAATACCTTCTGGACAGCGTCCGGCGCGCGTAGGACACGTCCGGCGCTCCCGAAATGAGCGTCCGGCGCTGTCCGAAACCCCTCTAACGGCTAGTTTTGAATCTCGGCTTGGTGGTGCACGCGTAGCACGCGTCCGGCGCTAGCGTAGGACGCGTCCGGCGCTGTTGACGATTTGAAACTCGGGCGCAACGGTCGGCTGCTCGCGCAAGAAGGAAGGCGCCCGGACGCGTCCGGCGCAGTGAAAACGGCTCCCGAGGGGTAACGGCCATATTTTCTTGAGGGGCTATAAATAGAGGATGGCCGGCCCTTGGGGAGGTCTCTTGCCCATTTCTACTTACTTGCTCATCCTTTGTGCTAGAGAAACACTCTCCCTCTCATCTCTCTTGCTTGTTGCTCATCCAAAATGAGATTGAGAGATCACCTAGTGCATTGCATTGCTTGAGAGCATTCTAGTGGCACTTGTGGGTGATTTAGCCGGTGGATTTCTTGTTACTCTTGGAGAGTACCGCTCCTAGCCGGCTTGGAGATTGTTGGAGGCGTTGGCAAGAGAAGGTGATTGTTCTTGGCCACCTCCGGTTGTTTATGAGAGGTTTGAGCTCACCTCGTGGGGATCACGAAGAGCATCCTAGTGGAATCCGTGTGTCGTTGAGTACCTCGCTTGAGAGTGGGTCTTGAGGTGCCTTGCGGGGCGAGCCTTGAGGGGCTAGTGACTTGAGGGTCACACCGAGGAACCATCTAGGTGTTGGTCGACACAACCGGTGACGTAGCTTGGCGGTGCCCAAGTGAACACCGGGTGAACAAAAACAATTGTGTTCATCTTTGTCTCCCGGTGATTGGTTGTCATCGATTGTGTGTTGCCGATTGTGATTGATTGCTCATTCTTTTGGTGATTGGCAACCTCGACTCGACGCGTCGGTATAACAAGTCTCATCCTCTCTTGTATTACTTTGATTACATTCTTGCAAAGTAGAATTGCTTGTGTGGTTGGCCGCGTACCACTTCTTGTGTAGACTAAAATCGCGTGGGTTAGAATTGCTTGTGTGGTCGGTCGGGAACCACTCTTTGTGTGTCCCGTGGGTAGAACTCTTGATCACTAGTGGTAGCTCTTGTGTGTGCTAGTGATCATCTACTAGAATTGTTTGGATAGGAGGCTTGCAACACCTAGTAGGCTAAGCATAACTTGCTTTCCGCCGTTTGTGTATCTAACGAAGTTTGCTTAGTGAGTTTGTAGAAATTTTTATAGGCTATTCACCCCCCCCCCCCCATCTAGCTATCTAGGACCTTACAAGTGGTATCGGAGCCGAGGTCACCGTTTTAGTGCAAGGCTTAACATCCTACGGTGTTAAGATGGCTCAAATTGTGTTCAACCATGTTGGGGGCAAACCGCCTATGTTTGATGAAGTTAGTTCTTTTGATCATTGGAAGAGAAAGATGATCATGTATCTCGGTTCAATTCAAGAGAGAGTCTTGCAAGTTACTTTGCATGACTATGCTATTCTTGATAATGATCATCTCACCGATGAAGATAGAGCCAACACAACATGCAATAGAATGGCTCTCAACACCTTATACAATGGCATTGATACAAAGGTGTTTGAGGGGATCAAGGACTTGGAGCGTGCAAGTGAAGTGTGGACTAGGTTGGATGAGACCTATGAAGGCACCAAGGTTGTGAAGAGTGCCAAGCTATATGGGCTCAAGAGTGAGTTCGAGAACTTCAAGAAGAAGGAGGATGAAACAATCATTGAAATGTTTCATCGCTTGCAAGTGATTGTGAATGATCTCAAGAGTTTGGGGCACAAGGCAAAAGATGAAGATTTTTATCACAAGTTCTTGATATGCTTGCCGAAGAGCTTCAAGATGTTGAAACTAATGCTACAAAGAGATGGGCTTGAAGATAAGAAGCCAAATGATTTGCTTGGTGAAGTCTTGACATATGACAAATTTGATCAAGATGATGAGAAGGAGGAGGAAGAGAAGAAGAAGAAGATCGTGGCATTCCAAGCCACCTCCTCCAAGAGCAAAGAACCAATCTTTGAAGAAGAAGAAAACAATGAGGAAGATGGTGACTTTGAGATTGATGATGAGGCACTTGTTCTTGTGGTAAAGAAGATGGGACACATGTTCATCAAGAGAAGAGGCTTCAAGAGAAACAACTTCAAGAAGCAAGAGCAACCAAGAAAGTGTTTCAATTGTGATAGTACCGAGCATCTACAAGCCAAATGCCCATATGAGAAGAAGAAGAACTACAACAAGGGCAAGTTTGAGAAGAAGAAGCATGAGGCCAGGATGACACTCAAGAAGGGCAAGAATGGTGCATTTGTGGTCACTTGGGAGAGTGACAATGATGATGAAGATGAAGATTCATGCAACAAAGCTATGGCTTCCATCGCCATCAACAAGAAGTCTTCATTATTCTCTTCATCACCATCGTGCTTCATGGCCAAGGAAACCAAGGTACAATATGATGATAGTGATGATGATAGTGAGATGGAATATGCTCACGATGTTGATAATGTTGATGATGATGATGATGATGAACCTTCTAAGGATCAATTATATGACTTGATGCAAGAAACTAGAGATATAGCTATTGCCAAGGAAAAGGAGTGCAAGAAGCTTTCAATGAAAGTAGCAATACTTGAGAAAGGCCTAGGTGAGCTTATGACCACTCCTGAGTGTCTAGTGGAAGACCATGAGAAACTTGGTGATGCTCATTCTAAGCTTGAAAAGGCTCACTCACTTCTTCTTGAGCAACAAGCAAAGAAAGTGGTGGTTGCATCATGTGATATAGGCCTTACTTGTGACATCATTGATGAGTCATTTTATCAACCTATCATCATGACAAATGCTAACCCTTCTTATAGCACATCATCCACCACCACCACCGACTCTATCTCAACTACTAGTGATGGCTTCACTTGTGATGCTACACTAATGGTAGAGAATGAGACTCTCAAGAAGGAGGTGGATGAGCTCACTCATGCCTTAGGCAAAGCCTATGGTGGTGAGGCCCGCTTGCTAAAGTGCTTGGGTAGCCAAAGGTTCTCTCTCAACAAAGAGGGATTGGGCTATACCCCCAAGAAGGGCAAGTCGGCTTTTGCAACTCCAAAGCCTAGCTTTGTGAAGAGCAGTGGTCGGTTTTGCTATAGATGCAAGCAAGTTGGGCACCTAGAGCAAAATTGCAACAAGAAGCAACCAAACAAGAAACTTGGCAATGCTATATCTTTTGATTCTTGTTATGTGCTTACCAAGGGTGTGAAAGGTGTGCAAGATAAGTTTGTTGGTACACCCATTGTTGGCCCAAAGAAGAAGGCTATTTGGGTACCAAAGAGCTTAGTTACTAACCTACAAGGACCCAAGCAAAAATGGGTACCTAAGCTTCATTGATTTGCTTGTAGGTGAACTATAAAGCCGGAGGAAGGCATTGGATTATTGATAGTGGGTGTTCTCAACACATGACCGGCACATCAAGAATGTTTGGTTCAATTGAGAAGAATGATAGTGGCATTGAGTCAATCACATTTGGCAATAACAAGAAAGGCAAGGTTGTTGGCTTGGGCAAGATTGCAATATCAAATGACATGAGTGTCTCCAATGTGTTGCTAGTTGAAAGCTTGGATTTCAATCTTCTCTCGGTGGCACAAATTTGTGATCTAGGCTACAAGTGCATCTTTGGGGCAAATGATGTTGAGGTAGTTTCTCTTGATGGCTCCAACTTGGTGTTCAAAGGCTTTAGATATGAGAATCTCTATCTTGTTGACTTCAACATTAGTGAAGCTTCTTTGACAACATGTTTGATATAAAAATCAAATTTGGGTTGGCTTTGGCATAGAAGGCTTGGGCATGTTGGCATGAAACAATTGAAGAAGCTCACACAACACAATCTTGTTGAAGGCTTGAAAGATGTTGTATTTGAGAAGGACAAAGTTGTGTAGTGCATGTCAAGCCGGGAAGCAAGTTGGAAGCTCACATCCAAAGAAGAGTGTAATGAGCACATGCAAGGCATTTGAGTTGTTGCACATGGATCTATTTGGCCCAACTACATACACAAGTATTGGTGGCAACAAGTGTTGATATTTCTTAACGTATGCAGAGAATCCGCAAGCGTACGGAAGTACCGTTGTAGCCTTCACCCGGAAGTATTCAGGGTATCGTATTTTCCACAGGGAACGGAGGTATTTCTCTTAGCTAATTCGTCTAAGGAACAACACAAGGGTAGAGATAGAAAGATGATAGAGAAGGTTTCCTATAGCTTTTGGGTCTCAAGGATAGCATCGCCATACTCCTACTTGCTTACTTCGGGCACCGGCTTAGGCTTGGTCTGCCAAGCCCCTCCGGCTTACAGCTCTACGCCGAACACAGACGTGGGTGATTATGAGGGACGGACAGGGCTGTCACCACCTGCCGCCTACCACCTCAACCGTACGTGAACGAGGCAAACGAAGATAGCGTCAACCAAGAAACCACGTCTACACTGACAACTACTACTCTAGCGTTGATCAAGGGTTGCCTGACTAGGAGGGCCCTTCTACTAGAGCAATCGCCACAAGGACGAACATCGATCCCGCAAACAAGAGAAGGTCAAGCTCAACTATACGAAAGACATAAAAGACTATAAGCAACACGAGCACTTACTTAGCCAAGATCCCGCTAAGGAGCCAAGTAGTTGCTCATAGAGGTACAAGCTCGGGGAGACACCGACAAGCCCGGTGCTTCCCCACTCTCGATCTCACATCTCTCTTTCTAACTCTATAGCTACTAGGGCATAGCCCTTTGGAATGGAGCTCTTGTGGTAGTGGTGCTCTTCTCCCTTTGAATGTTGATGGTGAATGAGGAGGAAAAAGCCCCTTTTATATGTGGAGAGGAGGGGGCTACTTGTAAATGTGCCATCCCAACATGGAAGGTGGAAACCGACCTCCCAATGTCGGTTTGAGGTACAATGCACCTGGACGCACCCCAGAACCGACCTTCCAGCGAGTTAATGCACCGACCTGCAAAAGTGGGGCCAGTTTGACAGCCGCGCGGGCGCGCTCGCGCCCCTGGCGTGGCCGCGCCAGGTCCTAGGCCAAATGGGCTGAAATTTGGTGAGTGGATGGGCCTCGTCGATAGCTTTCTAACGCATATTCGTTTGCCTGAATCGGAGTTTGTATGAGTGAGATGTGGCCCATTTACTGAGACCCACTCATCCAGCCCGAGATGGAGTTGGACCGGGTTTTGGTCTTCCACCTCTTGGGTTTATGTTGGGCTTTTTGGCCCATGTTTGAGACCCAAGATTGTCGGGTAAATGGGCCACCTTCTTATTCATGGTTTTCTTTATGTTTCTTGGCCCATTTGTGTGCATTTCCGGAGTTGCCTTCCTGCAAGCAACAATCACCGAAACTCGTGGAATATGTTAGTGCAAAGCCCAATTTGCTAAGTTTGGGTAGATTTTATATCCTCATTGGTGGTCTAAAATGTGCGATAAGGACTGCCAACAAGATCCCCCACACTTACTCTTTACTCGTCCTCGAGTAAAGCTTAGGACTAAGAGGGCTCATCTCTTTGATATAAAACGTGCATACAAGTTATTCCAAGCTTCACCTGCACTTGTGAACTTTTGAATTGTCTACCACATTATCTTGGGCAATTGAATAATGGAACAACATGGATTCAAATCCCCTTGCATCAGCTATATCAGAAACTTGGGTTTTTTTTTGAATGGTTTTGTGCAAAGAAAAGATAGCCTTGCTCCTCATATGATTCACTCAATCGCTCAATGTGTATCATAACCTCACCAAAGGCATTTTGAGTTTTACCTTCTTCCTACCATTAAAAAGCTGAGAGTGGAGTTTTGGGTAGGTAAGTCAAGTGGGCATATTTGTATCACATGTATTGTAAGGTTAAGGATCGAACCATACGGAGATTAAGCCATACACCTTGATGAGATGTGCAAGTGTGTAGAATGTTTGGTGGTTCCTAATCTTTGTGGTATTTTTGGCTACTCCATGCATCATTATTATCTCTTTATTGAGGGATAAAATTTTTGGGAGAGCATGAGCTATGAGAGGTATGCTAAAATCTATTATCTTATTTCTTCTCTTTTTCTTCTTCTTTTTTTTTCTTCTTTTTTTCTTCTTCTTTCTTCTCTTCCTTTTTTTTCTTCTTCCTTTTTTTCCTTTTTTTCTTTTTTTCTTCTCTTTTTTTGTCACCCCTTTTTTTTTAAAAAAAAAAAAAAAAAAAAAAAAAAAAAAAAACGGAGATCTTTGCTTTCACGTTGTCTTATTTCTTGGACCCTAATCTAACTTATGCCCCTTGACTTCTCCCTTTTTTTTGAAAAATCACAGCCCATAACTCTTTATGAAGAATTATTGAATGGAGAGAGTATCATGATGGAATATGTGGAGTAGATTTTTGGTAGCTAAGAAATGCGCAACCCTCAGGGTGAGAGTCGGCATTTTTATTTGATGGACTGGTGCGCAACTCTCAGTGTAAGAGTTGGCATTTTTGGAGGATGAGGTGCATGTTTGTGAGCAACTCTCATGGTAAGAGCTGGCAATTTATTTGGTGGGTGTAAGTGAATCTCAATCGTGGTGTAAGGTCATAATCTCGCGTCGGTAATAACAATCCGTCCGAACTCAATTTACGAACAAGCAGCGTATGAAGGGTTTGTACTATATATAAATCATATGGCTCTGGGTATTTCATAATCATTGAGGAGCATGCTATTGTATTTTTGGTTTTTTTGTAAAATAAATCCCAAGTTCTTTATAAACAAAGCAAGGTTCGGATCATCCAGCTATATCACATACTCCAATTACTTAGGTAACATGGGGTCCCTATGATAACTTGTTCACAAGGCATAGGCATAGTAGCAAGGAATAAAGAGTATGCAAATCTTATCAAAAGATAGCACTGAGAAAAAGTTTTGTCTTTTTAATTTTAACAAATCTTAAACTTCAAAACTTTAGAGATGTGAGGGTAGAGTTGCACAAACCATCGTTGAAGATGAAGGAGTGAATCAAAGAGTAGTTCGGTTGAACAACAACGTCAACCGTTCTTCTCTTTAACCTTTTTCTTTTGTCCTCTTGTCTGCTTGATGTTGTGCATTGTGTTGGGGAGATCTCGAATGCGTGTGTTAGTATTGCTCGAGAGATCTCCCCTACACTTATTCTTGTACCTTTGTTTTACCTGAGCATACTCACCGGTAGCGTATGCTGATGAAAATTTTGGGCTTGTCACTTCAGCGCCATGGTTTTAAGCTCAGGTGCACCAACCCTAGGTCACATATAGCTAGTATGCATGGACTATGGGTCTTGATGGTAGCAAAGGTCCAGAGAAGGAGAGAACCCTTGCCTTTTCTCTTCTCCTCTCTTCTTTTTTTTTTAGCAAGGTGAGGCTGACATCAACTTGAATTCACCACTTATTATTTTTTTTCTCTCTCTCTCTTTTATTATTTCTTTTTCTTTTTCTCACTCTTTTTTATTTCTTTTTTTCAATCTTTCTTTTTTTCTCTCTCTTTTTTTTCGGTGTCTCTTAGTGCGTGTGAAACATGGGCTTCTCACTTCCCTCCTCCACACTTGGACTTTTGTGTAAAGGCCAAGTGTAGCGTAAGGGTCCCCTTGCGATTGTGTTCCATTCCCTAAGAGAATCAAGACTTGTACTGATGTCGCTCCTCGTTTGCAAGTGTTGTATGACCCGTTCTCTTCTCAACCTGAGATGATTAGCAACAGGAATACCCGAGGGTACATACTACTTAAAAACATAACCTTGCTTTTTTTCAACGATAATCCGGGTATCTCCCGGTAGTGCTTAAGTTATGGTCTTAAGCTGGGCCGTAGGAATTTATCTTGCAGCTCTCAAAGGTGGTGTTGACCACCAAACATTTGGCAAAGGTGCTAAAGCTGCAAGGTTGGTTCCATCGTGCCACTACGAGATTTGAAAGTGCTTATGATAGCCATCCACAACCATCCTCTTAAAAGTTTTGAAACAAGTGTTAAGAGGTGGTTGAGATTCTCATAGGAGCACGTGGTCAGAAGCGGAACAACCTCTAGAGATCCCAAAAGCGAGCATGAAACTAGAGTCTCAAAAGAGACCTTAGCATGCTCGTTAGCGAATTCACTCTAGCGTTGTTGCTTCAGGCATGTCCATGGCATGGGAGTTTTTCGTCCTTAAAATATATATCATGAAGGACGAACATTGACTCTAGACCATTATCAAGAGCAATGTTCTCATGGCTAGAGGGACATGTCTTTTGTTCGAGCAAGGGCGAAGGTGGACGTTCCATTTCACAAAAATGAAAAGGAAGCTCAAACCTTGCCTGCTTGAACAAGTAGCTTTGCTTTGCCTATGGGTCTCTGGGGCAAGAGATAAGGCTAGCGAAGCAAAATACTCAACTTCTCATCGGGGCTCTTTTGAGATAATTCTTTTTGCACAAGATTTTCAAAGAGCGCCTTATGAGAAGTTGAACATCGAGGATGGCATAAAAATGAAGGTCTATGTAAATCTCGGTTCGTTCACTTCAAATGGCACGACCTAGCACAATCCCACAACACTCGATGAGCCTTGATGGCTTTTTGAAGAGTTTTTCGGTCGGACTAGCGGCAATTTCCCAAAAGGGTTTCCGCAAGAAAATGACAAAAGTCCCGACTTTGAGGTTGTGTAGGGCTTCTAAGGGAGTCTCATTTAACGAACAAAATATAGTTGTGGAAGGTGAAAGAATCTGAATTGCTTCTAAAAGCATTTCACTTTCGACAACCATTCTCATGAATGTTCTTTGTTAGAGGAAACTTACATAGAAATAAATGCTTGATTTACGTGCCAAGAAATGCTCGAGGTTCTGTCACAATCCTTGATTTTTATAGCGAACTCCAAAGGATAAAACATTCCTTCCTTTGGTGTTTGTGGTTCGGGTGAGGGCTCTACAAACGAATCTAGCAAGGGCAAAGAATCGATTGATAAGGGTTCCTCAAAGCTTGACATGCCCTTTTATGGAGGGGTTAAGGCTCTATGACGGGAGAAGCATGCTTCTCTAGGATGTTAACAAAGATTTTCCTCTATTCCGTCAAGGTTTTGCGTAAAACGACCCTCCAATGGTCATGTCAAATCATAGGGCAGCATCTATGTCTAGACCCAAAAGCAATGCGAATGCACGTCATTTAGGTGAAGACAAGTCTAGGCCGGCATGAGTTAATGTTGTAAGCCTTGCCTAGGCTGCACCTATGGATTCCTTCTCGTTCTATTTGAAATCGAGGATTGCCCTTGGTAGAGAGTTGATATGGGCGTAAGGGAGAATGCAAGACAAAACTTGTCTTTAAGTTCTCCCTAGTCTCCATTCAAACTTCCTACGGCATTATTGATCCATTGCTTCGCCTCCCCGTTTGAGGGAGAGTGAAAACAACTTTCACATAAGAATTTCATTGTGTCATGCCAGGAATGCTAGGCATGAACACATTTCCTCGAAACCATGCAGATGTCTAAAATGATTTTCATCATCAAGACCGGGAAAGGCTATGCCCGAACCAGGTTTACGAATCCTAGGTGGAGTTCATAGCTAGATGAAAATTGGTTTTTCTGAAGAAAGAATTTTGGCTCAAAGAACTCCTTTTTGAAGCAAAAAGATTTTAAAATTGTCTTGGGCTTCATGGTAGTAGGATCGATCCAAAGTGTGTTTGGTTTATAGATAGAAATATAAAAATAATTTTTTTCTTTTTTATAAAAAGATACGAGGACGAACTAGGTTCAAAGAAAATAGCAACCGTTCCGGAACGCGCCGAAAAAGCTTGTTGGTATTTCTTAACGTATGCGAGAGAATCCGCAAGCGTACGGGAAATACCGTTGTAGCCTTCACCCGGAAGTATTCAGGGTATCGTATTTTCCACAGGGAACGGAGGTATTTCTCCTAGCTAATTCGTCCAAGGAACAACACAAGGGTAGAGATAGAAAGATGATAGAGAAGGTTTCCTATAGCTTTTGGGTCTCAAGGATAGCATCGCCATACTCCTACTTGCTTACTTCGGGCACCGGCTTAGGCTTGGTCTGCCAAGCCCCTCTGGCTTACAGCTCTACGCCGAACACAGACGTGGGGGATTACGAGGGACGGACAGGGCTGTCACCACCTGCCGCCTACCACCTCAACCGTACGTGAACGAGGCAAACGAAGATAGCGTCAACCTAGACACCACGTCTACACTGACAACTACTACTCTAGCGTTGATCAAGGGTTGCCTGACTAGGAGGGCCCTTCTACTAGAGCAATCGCCACAAGGGCGAACATCGATCCCGCAAACAAGAGAAGGTCAAGCTCAACTATACAAAAGACATAAAAGACTATAAGCAACACGAGCACTTACTTAGCCAAGATCCCGCTAAGGAGCCAAGTAGTTGCTCGTAGAGGTACAAGCTCAGGGAGACACCGACAAGCCCGGCGCTTCCCCACTCTCGACCTCACATCTCTCTTTCTAACTCTATAGCTACTAGGGCATAGCCCTTTGGAATGGAGCTCTTGTGGTAGTGGTGCTCTTCTCCCTTTGAATGTTGATGGTGAATGAGGAGGAAAAAGCCCCTTTTATATGTGGAGAGGAGGGGCTACTTGTAAATGTGCCAACCCAACATGGAAGGTGGAAACCGACCTCTCAATGTTGGTTTGAGGTACAATGCACCTGGACGCACCCCAGAACCGACCTTCCAGCGAATTAATGCACCGACCTGTAAAAGTGGGCCAGTTTGGCAGCCGCACGGGCGCGCTCGCGCCCCTGGCGCGGCCGCGCCAGGTCCTGGGCCGTATGGGCTGAAATTTGGTGAGTAGATGGGCCTCGTCGATAGCTTTCCAACGCATATTCGTTTGCCTGAATCGGAGTTCGTATGAGTGTGATATGGCCCATTTACTGAGACCCACTCATCCAGCCCGAGATGGAGTTGGACCGGGTTTTGGTCTTCCACCTCTTGGGTTTATGTTGGGCTTTTTGGCCCATGTTTGAGACCCAAGATTGTCGAGTAAATGGGCCACCTTCTTATTCAAGGTTTTTTTATGTTTCTTGGCCCATTTGTGTGCATTTCCGGAGTTGCCTTCCTGCAAGCAACAATCACCGAAACTCGTGGAATATGTTAGTGCAAAGCCCTATTTGCTAAGTTTGGGTAGATTTTATATCCTCATTGGCGGTCTAAAATGTGCGATAAGGACCGCCAACAACAAGTATGGGTTTGTCATAGTGGATGACTTCACAAGATTCACATGGGTATTCTTTCTTAGTGACAACAGTGAAGTGTATGACACCTTCAAGACCTTTCTCACTAGAGTTCACAATGAGTTTGACATGAGAATCAAGAAAGTGAGAAGTGACAATGGGAGTGAATTCAGGAATACAAGAATGGAATAATTGTGTGATCACTATGGCATTGGTCATCAATTCTCGGCCAAATACACTCCACAATCAAATGGCCTAGTTGAGAGGAAGAATAGAACATTGCTTGATATGGCTAGATCAATGCTTCATGAGTACAATGTTAGTCAATCATTTTGGGATGAAGCAATCAACACGGCATGCTACTACATCAATAGGCTTTATTGTCATACTTTGCTAGAAAAGACCCCATATGAGTTACTTCATGGAAGAAAGCCCAACATTCGCTATTTTAGAGTGTTCGGTTGCAAATGCTATATCTTAAGAAAGGGCACTAGATTGGGGAAGTTTGAAAAGAGATGTGATGAAGGGTTCCTACTCGGTTATTCAACTACAAGCAAGGCTTATAGAGTTTGGAACAACTCAAGTGGCATTCTAGAAGAAGTCCATGATGTGCAATTTGATGAAACCAATGGGTCACAAGATGAAGATGAGAATCTAGAAGATGTTGGTGGAACTCAATTGGTTGAAGCAATGAAGAACATATACATTGGGGACACTAGAGCAAAGCAAGTGATTGATGTGCAAGATGATAAAGATGAAGTGCTCAATTCTCCATTGAGACAAGCTAGCAATGCTCAAGTGCAAGATCATGGTGCTAGTTCATCCAATAAAGACAAGTCAAGTGATCAACCAAGCTCAAGCAATCAAGTGCAAGTGCTACAACCACAACATGTTGCAAGAGATCACCCAATTGATAGTGTTATTGGTGATATTAGAAGTGGTGTGCAAACAAGATCAAGAGTGGCAATGATTTGTGAGTTTGCATCTTTTGTGTCAACCAAAGAGCCAAAGAAAATTGAGGAAGCTTTGGATGATGCCGATTGGATCATGGCAACGCAAGAAGAGCTCAACAACTTCACAAGAAATGATGTGTGGGAGTTAGTTGAGAGGCCGGAGGATCACAATGTCATTGGAACCAAATGGGTTTTCAAGAACAAGCAAGATCAAGATGGTGTTGTGATTAGAAACAAAGCAAGGCTAGTTGCACAAGGCTATACTCAAGTTGAAGGTCTTGACTATGATGAAACATATGCTCCCCGTGGCAAGATTGGAGGCAATAAGGATTCTATTGGCTTATGCATGTGCCCACAACATCAATTTGTATCAAATGGATGTCAAGAGTGCATTTCTCAATGGGATCATCAATGAGCTAGTATATGTTGAGCAACCTCCTGGTTTTGAAGATAAGAAGAAGCCCAACCATGTGTACAAGTTGAAGAAGGCTTTGTATGGCTTGAAGCAAGCACCTAGAGCATGGTATGAGAGATTGAAGACTTTTCTTCACTCAAAGGGGTTCATTATGGGCAAGATTGATACTACTCTATTCACCAAGAAGATTGGCAATGATCTCTTCATTGTGCAAATCTATGTTGATGATATCATCTTTGGATCAACCAATCAACCATGTTGTGAAGAATTTGGTGAAATGATGGCAAAAGAGTTTGAGATGTCCATGATTGGTGAACTTAGCTATTTCCTTGGTCTTCAAGTCAAGCAATTGAAGAATGGGACATTTGTGAGTCAAGGGAAATACATAAGGGACATGTTGAAGAAGTTTGGGATGCAAGATGCAAAGCCAATCCCAACTCCAATGGGCACCAATGGAAATCTTGATAGTGATCATGATGGCAATATGGTGAATCAAAAGGATTATTGGTCATTGATTGGAAGCCTACTCTATGTCACCGCATCAAGGCCGGATGTCATGTTTAGTGTTTGCATGTGTGCTAGATATCAAGCCTCACCTAGAGAGAGTCATCTCCCGGCCGCAAAGAGAATATTGAGGTACTTGAAGCAAACAAGAGATGTTGGACTATGGTATCCCAAGGGGTCAAAGTTCGAATTGATTGGATATTCGGACTCCGACTATGGTGGTTGCAAGATCAATAGAAAGAGCACAAGTGGTACATGTCAACTTCTTGGAAGATCACTTGTGTCATGGTCCTCAAAGAAACAAAATAGTGTGGCAATCTCTACCACCGAAGCCGAATATGTTAGTGCGGGGAGTTGTTGTGCACAATTGCTTTGGATGAAGTCAACTTTGAAGGATTATGGCATCAACTTCAAGAATGTGCCATTGTTTTGTGATAATGAAAGTGCAATCAAGATGACACAAAACCCGGTTCAACATGGACGAACAAAGCACATTGACATAAGGCATCACTTCATTAGAGATCATCAACAAAAGGGTGACATTTCCATTGAAAGTGTGGGCGCCGATGATCAACTTGCCGATATACTCACCAAGCCACTTGATGAAAGAAGGTTTTGCAAGCTAAGGAATGAATTGAACATTATTGACTTCTCAAACATGTGTTGAATGCACTCCACCACTACTTGACATGCCTCTCCTTCGACAAAGCAAGGTACAATTGGTTGACATGTCACTCATCCTTTAGGATTGTACTTGTGGCAGCACATGTAGACATACAAGGTGCATTTGGAGCATTCATGATAAATCAAATGTGTTTGGTGTATATATGTTTACCACTATTGCTTCTATGCTTTGCTTGATCTAGTGGTGACATATGACATGTTTATGGGCTTGCAATCCTAGTGTTGAATCTAGAATATTTGCTACAAGTGTTTAATTCAACATAGGCAAGATAACCCTTGTTATGAGGTGTGAAGAAGCTTGTCTTTGGTTCAAACCAAATTAAATGTCTTTGGCAAGTGATCTAGATTGAACCAAATTTGACTAACATTTTGTTTACTCCATCAAAGTCCTTTTCTCTCCATAATTTGATCCCATTTTTGGGCATTTGTTGACAAAGGGGGAGAGAAAAAGATGATTGAACATGATAAAGGGGTAAATAAAATTTTGATGCACACAAGAAGGGGAGCAAGCTCATGAACAAAGTTGTTGCATTTATTTGTGCATTCTCATATGACTTGCTCATGGCACCTAGTTAAAGTTTTATACAAGTGGTGTCTCCTTGCTTGTGTGGTGCAATGCTAGTATAGGACTTAAATGTTGTAATGATCTACTAGCATGCATAGGTTGTAACTAGACTCCCCTTGCTTTACAAGTAGTTCAAGAACCTTGCTTATAATGTTGATCTCACGGGGTTCTTGAGTTTTTGATGGATGTCTAGTTACTACATGGTGCTAAGAATGGTGTAAAAGGCAACTCCGATTGGTATCACGCTTTAAAGGTCCATTTCTTACACCTTAGCACCATTTTGGTAGAATTACTCTCCCCACACTCTTATCCATGCATATGTGCAAAGCTTCAAATCCAAACTCTACGCACATATGTAGGGGGAGCAATACTACCAAAACCGAACTTGCTATAGTTGTCCAAATCCTTCTTATGAGCTTAATGATTGGACAAGTATGACAAGTTCAAAATCTTTATTATAAAATCATCTTTGTTGAGGTTGTCATCAATTACCAAAAAGGGGGAGATTGAAAGTCTCTAGTTTGGTTTTGGCTAACTAATAAAACCTAGGACTAACCTTGTTTATCTAAAGTGGTCGATTTAGAGAAAAGTTGTCCATATGATGAGCTTAATGCATATGAAGCATGACACGTGTCATGTGATCGAAGATGAAGATCAAGACGATGCTTGGCTCTGGACCGGTGTTGAAGGTGAAGGGCTAGTTGAGGCTTGGAGTGAAGGACCATGCGATGGTGAAGCTCGGGCAAGACTAGACGCCGATGGACCGATGCACGGTGAAGGGCAAGTGAAGTCGAGGTCGATGGATCGAGACGGTCACATGATGGTGTGAAGCGTTCATATCATTTGGAGGAACAAAATGGGCTCAAGGCAAAGGTATAACCGATAGGGCCATTTTGTTTTGCACTCAAGACACCATGGAGGGTGTGAGTGGTTTAGGTTCGATAGCCGCACTATTAAGAGGGGAAGTCTTATCGGCTATTCGATGCACGGGTGCCACTAGGTGAATTCATGAAGTGCATTGCATGTAGGGCCTAGTGAGCTAACCTAACCTTTTGAAAATGATTGTGAAAGGCTAACACACAAGCACATGGCGATGTACACTTGGTGGTGTTGGCACATTTGCAAACGAGTTGAGAAAAGAGAAGAAGTTGGAGAAGGTTCCGTGAACTCTTGTGTTGGAAATGAGAGTAGGTGGTTCTTGGATTAGAAAACTGCTTTGATCCTTAATGTTTGGGATCATGAGGATATGTTGGTTGCATAGTCCTCTGAGTAAGCTTTCCAACGAGTCCAAGAACATCAAAAACGGAGTTCGGAGCTAAGAGTTATGCCCGATTGAGTGAGAGGTGGTCTGCCGTCCTGGAGAGCGACGGACGCTGATGCCGGACGCGTCCGGCGCGCGTAGGACGCGTCCGGCGCTGTGTAAATGGGCGTCCGGCGGTGGGACGCGAGAAAATACTTTCTGGACAGTGTCCGGCGCGCGTAGGACGCGTCCGGCGCTCACGAAATGAGCGTCCGGCGCTGTCCGAAACCCTTCTAACGGCTAGTTTTGAATCTCGGCTTGGTGGTGCACGCGTAGCATGCGTCCGGCGCTAGCGTAGGACGCGTCCGGCGCTGTTGACGATTTGAAACTCGGGCGCAACGGTCGGCTGCTCGCGCGCACGAAGGAGGCGCCGGACGCGTCCGGCGCAGTGAAAAACGGCTCCCCGAGGGGGTAACGGCCATATTTTCTTGAGGGGCTATAAATAGAGGATGGCCGGCCCTTGGGGAGGTCTCTTGCCCATTTCTACTCACTTGCTCATCTTTTGTGCTAGAGAAACACTCTCCCTCTCATCTCTCTTGCTTGTTGCTCATCCAAAGTGAGATTGAGAGAACACCTAGTGCATTGCATTGCTTGAGAGCATTCTAGTGGCACTTGTGGGTGATTTAGCCGGTGGATTTCTTGTTACTCTTGGAGAGTACCGCTCCTAGCCGGCTTGGAGATTGTTGGAGGCGTTGGCAAGAGAAGGTGATTGTTCTTGGCCACCTCCGATTGTTTGTGAGAGGTTTGAGCTCACCTCGTGGGGATCACGAAGAGCATCCTAGTGGAATCCGCGTGTCGTTGAGTACCTCGCTTGAGAGTGGGTCTTGCGGTGCCTTGCGGGGCGAGCCTTGAGGGGCTAGTGACTTGAGGGTCACACCGAGAAACCATCTAGGTGTTGGTCGACACAACCGGTGACGTAGCTTGGCGGTGCCCAAGTGAACACCGGGTGAACAAAAACAATTGTGTTCATCTTTGTCTCCCGGTGATTGGTTGTCATCGATTGTGTGTTGCCGATTGTGATTGATTGCTCATTCTCTTGGTGATTGGCAATCTCGACTCGACGCGTCGGTATAACAAGTCTCATCCTCTCTTGTATTACTTTGATTACATTCTTGCAAAGTAGAATTGCTTGTGTGGTTGGCCGCGTAGCACTTCTTGTGTAGATTAAAATCGCGTGGGTTAGAATTGCTTGTGTGGTCGGTCGGGAACCACTCTTTCTGTAGATTAAATCCTGTGGGTAGAACTCTTGATCACTAGTGGTAGCTCTTGTGTGTACTAGTGATCACCTACTAGAATTGTTTGGATAGGAGGCTTGCAACACCTAGTAGGCTAAGCATAACTTGCTTTCCGCCGTTTGTGTATCTAACGAAGTTTGCTTAGTAAGTTTGTAGAAATTTTTATAGGCTATTCACCCCCTCTAGCCATCTAGGACCTTACAAATTCCCATCTCTCTCTCACCCTCGCCGCGACTCTCTTGCCACGCACACCGCCACCGCCACTCCACGGCCACGGTTCATGGCTGCCACGTGTCTCCCTGTGCACGGCCCTTGATAACAAAGTTTTTATTGAAGCTTTATAGTGAATAAATCCAAGTTTGTTTATAGGAAAAACCATATTAAAGACACATAATAAGCGGGCAGGCGCAATAATCGCGTGAATCACGCACGTTGCGCTGCGCATGCGCCACGGCACACGTACGATATTAATGAATGATGAGGCGACGGCGTCTAGCTACGGGAAAAGACTTAGGCAGGCAGGCACAATGTAATCACGTGAATTGTGCTTGTAGCGCTGCATGATGTCCAGACAAAGCAACACACGTACAATAATGCATGGTGAAGCGACGACGACCAGCTAGACCAAGACCTGAAGTCGTTACTCCACAAGATTAAAAGTGTAAGTGACAAAAATACATAATATAATAGTCTATAATAGTACAATCAATAATATAACAACACTCAAACTTTATCACATTTTTGCTGATTTTGGTAAGTTCGGTAAATTCGGTACTTTCGGTTCGGTATTTACCTTGGTAAACACGGTTCATGAAAACTCAGAACCGAACAAGGAACCAAATATTTTGGTTTTGGAACTTTCGGTTCGGTTCTCGGTATTTTGTGCCCAAAGCGAGCTGTAGTACGAGCAACTCCTTGTAATGACGGTGTCGCACTTCCTAGAGCTACCTCACCACTAGAATGCGGCACTGGGAAGCCACCTGTGCATTTCCTAGAGATTTAGGACCAGTCTCGAATGCGGTGTCGCTCCTGGAGAACTCACCGGGGAGGCAATGATGCAAGCGCCGAAAAGATTGTTGGCGCGCACTCGGGTCGCCATCGATGACGGCCAAAGTGAATCAATCATTTGTTTCGTCGGCGCGCTGATCGGCTCATCCCTAGCTAGAACCCGAGTGAATCAATCATTTGTTTCGCTGGGTGCAGCGCACCCGTCGCCGGACGGGACGATTGAGGACGAGTGGGCACGGCCAACAGTGCTTCCATTTATGTACGAGGCTCACTAGATGGGTTGAAGAATTTTGTTTTATTTTTTTGACGCGAGGAAACCCCATTCCCATCCATATGAACGGAAATACAAAGTTTCAGCATCCGAGAGGAGACAGAGTTCAGGAAAGTAAAACAACCAACGACCAACTTGGTCTACTTGCCCGCGCAGGGGAAACAACTGACCAACGCAGCACCAAAAGCTAGCCAACTACTGCTATTACAGAGAAGAGGTTCCCATCAATTTCCATTCTCTTCACCAGCATTGACATAGGCCACCATCTTCACTGCTTAATCATCGTCTTGGGCGCCCTCCAGCTCCTGGATCTTGCTAAGAATTTTGTTTTAACTATTTGTTTGGGTCTGTTTGTCTTATGACGTTATTTCATACCATGACGCTCAGTTGTGTATCATCCGGATGGTAGAGATTATAACTTAGTTTTCTTTTAAAAAGATCAGAACCATGCACATGATTGTATACCGGAAGGACGGGACGAAAAAGTTGCTAAGAAGCATGCTCGGCGCGTGCTTCTTGCTTGACATGCAGATTGTACAGGAAAGCTTTGTGAGGAACCTGGAGTCAAACTGATGCTCGATCACTTCTTCGTCAGTTCACCTTTTCCATCCCTATTGCAAAGGTCATCTACATGAGCGCATGCTCCATCATGGATCGGCACAGCGTCCGGCTATGTTCCCGTTCGTCGAATCGTGGGCCACGTTCCCGTTCCCAGCTTGCTGCTCGCTGGCCTGTCACTTGATGCTGACAGCTTGACACACTGGCTAGCATCGTCCTGGTCGTCGTCATACAGTACATGCTTTGCTAGCTGCCAGCAAAAACAAAATGAATAGTACTGCGGCTAGACCGCTCAAATAATTGAGACCATTTGTCACGTGGGAACTCTTTGCATGCAAAAGAGTTGTCAATATCTCTCCATGTGCGCGACAGCCGTGACTGTATATGTGTGGACCGGCTACGGGCTACCCCGTCACCTCGTTCTGCCACCACCGTTTGGCCACTAGCATTGACTCTAGGTCTTGGTCGCCATCCATGCAAGAACCGATAGAAGAAAAATCTTACTACTCAGATCATTTGTATACACATCTATGTGTTATGAACAACTCTTATAGATATAATATATTATATTATATTACTCTCTACGTTTTAAATTATATTTTATTTTGATTTTTATTTTTAAGAATGTTTGTTATATGTACAATATAATGGATGTACTAAAAAGCAAAACGTATTATGGGTTAGAACCAAAGAAGAATATCTGCTGCGTATCTTAGGCCGCGCAAGACCTATGGCATGACGATGAAGTCCTGGAATCTACCCAAACGTTAGTAGCTTCTTCTACCAATTATTAAGGGTGGTCTATTTTACCTCTGAGCTATTAAAAAGTTATTTCATCCCTGAACTTGTTAAGACTATCTATTTTACCCCCTAAGTGGTTTTTAATATGGTTCTGCTATAGTAAAATCGTTTTTTTATTTATTTCGCTGATTTTTTGAAAAATCATAAAATGAAAATTTCACTTTTGTTGGACTCCAATGAACATATAATATGGTATGTTTTAGTACAAATGTAATAAGTGCAATGCGGGCCAAACTATTCGGTACGGAAATTGGACCAATTCGGGCCCCAAATGAGGGCGACGACGCCCCGGCTTGTGGCTAGGGCACCACGCACGCGCACGCACCGAGAAGGAGGGGGCGCTGGCGCCCTTGCCTGCTGCTGCCATTTCACGATGCCTTCGTAATAATTGTTCTCATAATTAGATGGTGTAAAATAAGGAGAATATCCGCGGATTTCTCTACGGTTGCTTAGAGGCTAAGTTAGCTTAGGAAGGGTATAAATATTCAAGAGGTGTAACCGGATCGAATTAATAATAGAAGGTGTAAATCCCATCTCTCTCTCACGGCCGCCGCGACCCTCTTGCCACGCGTGCTGCCGCCGCGCGCACGCCGCCGCCGCCACTCCACGGCCACTGCTCATGGCTGCCACGTGTCTCCCTGTGCACGACCCTTGATAACGAAGTTTTTATTGAAGCTTTACAGTGAATAAATCCAAATTTTCTTATAGGAAAAACCATATTGAAGACACACAATAAGCGGGCAGGCGCAGTAATCGCGTGAATCACGCACATTACGCTGCGCATGCGCCACAACACACGTACGATATTAATGAATGATTAGGCGACGGAGACTAGCTACGGGGAAAAGACTTAGGCAGGCAGGCACAGTATAATCACGTGAATCGTGCTTCTAGCGCTGCATGATGTCCAGACAAAGCAACACACGTACAATAATGCATGGTGAAGCGACGACGACGAGCTAGACCAAGACATGAAGTCGTTACTTTCAGATTGCGCTGTAGTACGAGCACCTCCTTGTAATGATGGTGTGGCATTTCCTAGAGCTACCTCACCACTGGAAGCAGTGTTTTTTTTACCGGTGGCTGCGAACCGACCGGAGGCGGCCGGAATCGGTAAACCGGCCGGTTTGTCCGGTTTCCCGGTAAAAACCGCCCGAATTCAAATTCAAATTTGAATGGCGCAGTTGTTCCGGTTTCTACCGGTAAACCGGCCGGTTTGTCCGGTTTACCGCCCGGTTTGAGCGGTTTGAGCGGTTTTTTTAAAATTCAAATTTATTTTTTTTAAAAATGCTAAAAAATTCCTAAAAATACTTCATGATTTGTAGAATCCAATGATGTCAAAATTACTCAAATTTGAGTGTGTTTAGTATGTTTTTCGACCTTCATGATTTAATGGGCCTTCACGTGCCGGCTGTGTATTTTTTCTTTTTCTTTTTTTCAAACTTCTAAACGTCTAAATAAATATTAAACAAACTCAAATTTGAAAAATTTTTACACCATTGGGTTCCATAATTCAAGAGCTATTTTTGGAATTTTTTTAGCATTTTTTTTCAAACTTCAAATTTGAAATTTGGGCCGGTCCGAACGGACCGGGCGAACCGGACCGGCCCGGTAAGGTCGGTAACCGCGGTTTACCGCGGTTTACCGACCGGTAAAAAAACGCTGACTGGAAGGCGGCACTGGGAAGCCACCTCTGCATTCCTATAGAGCTTTAGGACCAGTCACGAATGCGGTGTAGCTCCTGGAGAACTCACCGGGGAGGCAATGATGCAAGCACCGAAAAGATGGCTACCAGCAAAGCTGGGCGCGCACTCGCATCGCCGATCGCTCGCCGGGCGGCCTGGAGTTAAGTGCCGACGGGTCCCATCGGCGCGCTGATCAGCTCATCCCGAGAACACGAGTGAATCAATCATTCGTTTCGTTGGGTGAAGCGCACCCCGTCGCCGGACCGGACGATCGAGGACGAGTGGGCACGGCCAAACAGTCCTTGATCACTTGCTGTGGCATCCTAATTGGCAGGCACGAGGCCGTGGGAAGCCGCCTATACAGTTCCTTGAACGTTCCGGCTATACTCCATGTCCATGGATGCTAGGATGGGGACCACTGGATTGACACACTGCAGCTGCATGCGGCCGCCATGGGCAGGACAGCTGAGTTAGCTCAACAGTGAAAGTGGCAGTAGCAAACAAGAGTAGCACAACAGAACTGTGTAGACAAGGAAGATAAAAGCTACCAATAATTCACAATGCTGATTGATCTAAGAGTACGTGTGATGGTAAGGGAGTAAATTATGCCGACAGTAAATTTACACATTACCACACCCGACGATATAGTTGAATAGCAATGGTTTGATGTTTAACAAGGTAAGATCTAGTACTTCCATGCAGGTAATGGGGCTTGTCGGTGGTCTAGGATTGGCTGAATTCGGCACGCTAGCCAGCCGGCTAACTGGTTCTGTTTCGGCAAACGTTGACTTAAAATCTGCCCAAATTTCAAACGACGTACTTGATCCATCAATAGTCAAGGGTGCAAAAGATGAAAGATATTGATCATGTGTATTTTTATGAAGTTTGGTTGGAACTTCACAAATCGCATTGGTATTTTGTGCTTCCATTATGTACGACGCTCACTAGATGGGTTGAAGAGCTTTGTTTCACTTTTTTGTTTGGGTGTGTTCGCACCGTGACGCTCAGTTGTGTATCATCACTAGATGGTAGAGACTAGAACTTAATTCCCTTTTAGAAAAATCAGAACCATACACATGATTGTATACTGGAAGTTCGGAAGGAAGAAGTTGCTAAGAAGCATCCTCGGCGCGCGCTTGTTCCTTGACATGCAGATTGTGCAGCAAAGCTTTGTGAGGGACGTGGAGTCAAACTAATGCTCGATCACTTCTTCATCAGTTCACCTCTTTGATCCCTATTGCTACAAATTAAAGTTCATCTACATGAGCGCATGCTAAGATAGACCCTTGTCAAAAGTGTTCTGTGCTAGAATTGTATGTTTTTTTTTGGATTGAGAGATTACGTGAGTGCATGTTAAGAGACAGAGGTGGTGAAAAAATCGAGTGACAGGAGCCGGAGAATCAACCGAGTGACACGTAGATTTTCCAAAAATAAAATGATTTTATTTGGTAGCAGTGGATTTTGATTACATTAAGGAGAAAAGAGAGAGGAGAGAACTCCAACGCAGTCTTCAGCCACGATGCTGCAGGTAAGAGAGTACAGTAAAGACGGTTTGGATGATGGTGCATAGGACAGCAGAGCCACCGAAGAGCCACGCAGCCACCAGCCACGGGTTGCTGAAACGGTGCCTGACGATCCAAGCGTGCCACCGGTAGCGGCGGCAGCGGCAGTGAGCCTGCAGCGCCAGCCCGACCGGCTTCAGGTAGTGGTTGTCGCTGGGGTCGAAGGCGAGGCCACCGGCGAGGCTCCGGAAGAGCGCGCACACCTCGGCGTCGTCGCCCAGCAGGTGCTCCAGGACCCCACGCCTCGACAGCAGCGCCACGTCGTCGGCGGTGCCCAGGAGCTGCGACATGAACACCACGTACGCCGTGACGTAGTTCGTGTCGGGCTTCGTCGCCTCCCAGTAGTACTGCTGCTCGTACGCCAGCACGTTCCGGAGAATGTAGCCGGTCTTCTCGTCGATGAACTGGGGCGCAAGTGACAGCACGCCGTCGTTGTCGGCGAACGCCACGTCGAGCACGGGGCGATGCTCCTGCGACGATGATCCTGCTTCTGTTTTTGGTGTACTCCGGCGGAACTTGACGCCGGCCTCGTAATACTCCGTAGCACGCCGGAATCTTCCGTACTTTCCCGTCGTATTGTTCCTGATCGAATTCATTATTCATTTAGAAATCAAGGCAGCTAGCAGTACGGGTCGAATTTTACAAACTAATAAATACGCTTACAGAGTGGACGCATCAATAATATTTAGGCACGTTGGCTTCAAATAAACATGGCACACGTGGACCAAATGCTGGAACTTCAACAAGTGAAGGTCGTCGTCGTTGGGCGCCGACGACGGGACTCCACCCACCAGAAGTCCGATGGTTTCCCAGGCTAGCCTACGGACGGGTTTCATCTCGGCAGCACTCCCGTTCCGGTCCCGATTCTGAAGCTCGTATATCTTCTCGACCACGAAGAACGGGATCTGGTTCTCCAGCATCATCAGGTCATGGACGGTCATGCTCACGTCCCGGGTTCTGACCCTGCGTCGTCCTTGGCACGCAGACGGTGCTGCTGCTACCGCCGCCGCTGCCATCTCCTTCGCCGTCCCGAACATTCGCAGCAGCACTATCAGCTGGAATGCATCCAGCAGCAGCATCCGGCAGAATGCGTCCGGGTCCATTTCGAAGTCGCCTTCGTAGCAGTCCCTCACGTCGTCCTCCATGGATTTGATCTCCTCGATGTACTCCTCAACCGATCGCCCGCCGCCGGCACCATGGCCGTCGGGTATGGCCAAACATACACAGTACAGCTTGCCCTGCTCGTTGCGACGCATTTCGTCGGTGGCCTCGATGTTGGTGGCACGGTGGTATGGCCCTATCGACAGGAACGTCGGCTGATACGAGCTCCTGTCGCCGGCGTGCAGCTTCTCCTTGGGCACACGGAAGATGGTCTTGGCCTCTGATGGCCTGACGCTTGGCCAGATATTGTTTCGTATTTCACCATCGAGGATCTTGGATAGGTCAACAATGTGGCTGTGAACATCCTCCTCCTTCCTCTCACCGTTGGCACTTGCATCCAGCTGAACTGTATAGATGAACACAAGACAGACTCGCATTAATTAGGGCATGCTGATCTGTATACATACGTGAATAGTACTGGCCGAGGAAGCTATACTCACCGTCTGAAGAAGTGGAAGAGGAAGATCCATTGTAGGATGCGGGATTTGCAATCGATCGGCTCATCTCCATCGTGATAAGCTACATGAGTGGAGGTAGCAAGAGGAGGGAGACTTGCAATGACTGACTAGCACGACTGAGGACCAAACACACAATATATATCCCAAGCTGTGGCTAAGACTGACTTTATTTACCCAGCATTGCAGCATTGCATTCACTCCTCAGCTACTACTTTTTTAATAAAGAGATGTAAATCTGTTGATAGTGTTTTTTACAAACACTACGTCCAGATTAAACGTGCGCAGCGGGCATTTTGGTTTTTCAGCAGCGGGCAACCACGCCCGCCAGCGGTGCAACGCCACGGTAAATCGTGGGGCACCGCAGCGGGCGCTGGTGCCCGCTACGGTTGTAGCAATTAACCGCAGCGGGCACCATAACAGGCCCACTGCGGTTAATCTCATTTACCGCAGCGGTTCTGTTATGGTGCCCGCTGTGGTTAATGCTCAGAAAAAAACAAAAAAAAGAAGTAAAACCCAAGAAAAGGCCCGCCGATCCCATTCAGGCCCGACGAGCCCATCTAGGTTTACGAGCCCATCCGTCGCTGTTGCTCGATCTGCGCCGTGGGCCCATGCAGGAGGAGAGCGTCGCCGGGCCCGTGGAGGAGTCATGCGCCACCGGGCCCGTGGAGGAGCACGCCGCCGGATTCATGGTGAAGTGGCGCCGCCGGATCCGTGGTGGAGGACCGCGCCACCGGATCCGTGGAGGACCGCGCCACCGGATCCACTCTTCTCCTGCAACCTACCACACTCTGACGTCTTCCTCGACCACTCCTGTGACGAAGAGACTACATAATGAAATCCATGGTTGGATAAAAAAACCAGAGGCACCAAATCACCAACAAATTTTTTTTAGATAAAAGATAATCAAATATCCGGCCTCTACACCAGAGGATGTACACAACCAATTATTACAACGTCGAGAAACAAATCGCGGATCGCGAAAAGAGAGAAAGCCAGAGTCTTATACATAGACCCGAAAACTGAAGCAAAAGAAATAAGTGCTTCCACCCTCTATTGAAAATAACGAGAGGGTGTCCTTGGCTTCCTCGTCACGCTGCAGCCAAAGACGTTGTCGACGGAGCTCCCATGGAATGGATCGCTGCCGCCGTGCACGATCAGGCACCTCGACGGTGGTGGCCATGATGAGGATCATGATCTCCTCGCCCTCGCGCTCCCCCAACCGCCTTCATCAAACCATCGTCGATGAAAACGAAGGTTCCATGCCAACAGGGTGATGGAAGAGGAACGAAGAGGACGCCTCCAAGAGGGGAGCGGCGTCCGCAGACGTCGCCGTCCGGGCTTTCGCCCTAGCCTAAACCAACACACCTGTTCAGGGACACGACCTCGTCGATCGCGGCGTGACCCAATCGCCGTGGCAGCCAGCAGCCGGCACGGCCCTGTCCGCAGTCGCCGCAGTCATAGGATGGACTGTACGCGCGGGCCAAGCCGCACGCAGGGCAAGCCCCCCGCCTGTTCTGATTCGGCAAAGGCAACTGCCTGGACCACCTGCCGTAGCCAGGCACGGCCTCCATCGCTGGATCGAAGGATCACCGGATCCATGACCAGGGAGCCTAGATCCGTCTCCCCATGCCGCCGCCGGCGACCAGAGTTGTCGAAGATGCAACTGTCGGGGGAGAGGAGGGGTGGGGGAGGCTGCCGTCGGAGATGCCCGGGGAGGCTGCAGACGCTGGATCCGAGCGTGGAGAGGCCGAATCCGCCATCACCGGCACCTGATGCGCCACCGGCGAGGTTCCCGCGACACCACCTGCTCCAACACATTCTCGCCATGGGAAGACGACAGAATCCAGCCGCCGCCGTCCTCACCGTCCGCCGAACTTCCGGCGTTAGGCTCAGGCAGCGGCCAGGCAGGAAGGTCGCGGATCCTAGTCCCGCGGCGGCGGCGGTGTGGGTGCCGCCCGTGTCGCCCCAAATCACCTACAGATGCACCAATTACCTCTATGCTCGCGTTGAATAGCATCTGGAGACGATTTTTCCTCCTTCGTGGCTTCCAGCAAAAAGCCTCCCGCCTGCATCTGCTCCACGACGGGCGCCGGCCTGGGCAGCAGGCCTGGGAGCCGCTGGCCTGGGCCGCGACGGGAGGCGAGCGACGGGGGGCGCCGGTCTGGTCCACGACAGGAGGCGAGCGATGTGGGGGCGATGGTCTGGGCAAGAGACGGGAGGTGGGTGGCGTGAGAGTGTGGCGGGAAAGATTGGAGAGGCTAGGTTTTCAGATACAGATCGAGAGGGGCCATTCATTTTACTTACAGTGGGGCTCTCCAAATTTTTTAGGCACCATGACATTTTGGTCTCCAAATTGTAGGCGCGAATGAAGTTGTACCATGGGCGCGGTGGTCTAATTCTATGTGCCGACCGACCGACGGACCCAACTTATCATCTATACCGACCGACCGACAGATGCTAAATCAAAATAAAAATACCATCCAACCGCCGGACATGGGAAACAATATATATCGACCGACCGTATGTCACTAAGTTATAGTGACCGACCAACCAACGCTATTTTGATACTTTTAGCGACGCTCGGTTGAATTCAAGTTTGGGCTGTGGTACAGTGGAATCGGAACGAAGTTCTCAAAAACATGGAACGTGGCCAGGTTCTCATTTCCAGTTTGCTGCTCGCTGGCCTGTCACTTGATGCTGACACTGCCCTTTGTGTGCTAGCATCGTCCTGGTCGTCGTCATACATGCTTCAATGCTAGCTGCCAGCAAAAACAAACAAAGAGACCCATAATTTGTCACGTGGGAACACTCTTTGCATGCAAGAGGTTTGTCAATATCTCTCCATATGCGCGACAGCCGTGACTGTATATGTGTGATGGCTACCTCGTCACCTCGTTCTGCCACCAACTGGCCGCTAGCCTTGACTCCAGGTCTTCGTCGCCATGCATGCAAGAACCGATACAATAAAAATTTTACTACTCAGATCATTTGCATACACATCTATGTGTTACGATCAACTCTTATATATATTATATACTCTCTACTTCTCAAATTATATTTTATTTTGATTTTTATTTTCAAGTGTTTTTGTTATGTATAATAAATTGGATGTATAAAAAAGCAAAATGTATTATGGGTTAGAACCAAAGAAGTATATCTGCTGCGTATCTTAGGCAGCGCAAGACATATGGCATTACGATGAAGTCCTTGAATCTACCCAAACGGCAGTAGCTTGTTCTTCCAATTATCAAGGGTGGTTTATTTTACCCCGAACTATGAAAAATTTATTTTATCCCTGAACTTTTTAATACAATCTATATTACCCCTAAGTGGTTCTTAATGTGGTTTGCTACAGTTAAATCGGTTTTCTCTTTTTATTTATTCTCCCTGAATTTTTGAAAAATCATAAAATGAAAATTTCACTTTTGCTAGACTCCAATAAATATATAATATGGTATGTTGTAGTACAAACGTAACAAGTGCAACATGGGCCAAACTATTCGGTGCGGAAATTGGACCAATTTGGGCCCAAATGATGGTGACGATGCCCCAACCCGTGCCTAGGGCGCCACACACGAGCCAAGAAGGAGGGGGACACCGGCGCCCTTGCCTACCGCCTCCACTTCACGATGCATTCGTCAATAAGTGTTCTCATAATTAGATGGTGTAAAATAAGAAAGAGAATATCCGCGGATTTCTCTAAAGTTACTTAGTGGCTAAGCTAGGTTATGAAGGCTATAAATATTTAAGAGATGTAATTGGATCGAATTAATAATAGAAGGTGTAATTCTCATTTCTCTCTCTCACCACCGCCGCAACCCTCTCGCCACGCGTGCTGCCGCCATGTGCGTGCCGCCCCCACTCCGCGTGCCGCTGATGGCTGCCACTTGTCTCCCTGTGACTGCCCTTGATAACAGAGTTTTTATTGAAGCTGTGAACAAATCTATTTTTTTTAGGAAAAACCATATTAATGACACACAATAAGCGGGCAGGCGCAGTAATCGCGTCAATCATCCACACGTTGCGCTGCGCATGCGCCACAACACACGTACGATATTAATGAATGATGAGGCGGCGGCGACTAGCTATACGGGGAAAAGACTTAGGCACGCAGGAGCAGTGTAACCACGTGAATCGTGCTTGTAGCGCTGCATGATGTCCAGACAAAGCAACACACGTACAATAATGCATGATGAAGCGACGACGACGAGCTAGACGAACTTGAAGAAGTCGTTACTTTCAGATTGCGCTGTAGTAAGAGCACCTCCTTGTAATGATGGTGTGGCATTTCCTAGAGCTACCTCACTAATGGAAGGCGGCACTGGGAAGCCACCTCTGCATTTCCTATAGAGCTTTAGGACCAGTCACGAATGCGGTGTAGCTCCTGGAGAACTCACCGGGGAGGCAATGATGCAACCACCGAAAAGATGGCTACCAGCAAAGCTGGGCGCGCACTCGCATCGCCGATCGCTCGCCGGGCGGCCTGGAGTTAAGTGCCGACGGGTCCCATCGGCGCGCTGATCAGCTCATCCCGAGAACACGAGTGAATCAATCATTTGTTTCGTTGGGTGAAGCGCACCCGTCGCCGGACCGGACGATCGAGGACGAGTGAGCACGGCCAACAGTCCTTGGTCACTTGCTGTGTGGCATCCTTGGCAGGCACGAGGCCGGGGGAAGCCGGGCACGAGGCCGTGGGAAGCCGCCTATACAGATCCTTGAACGTTCCGGCTACTCCATGTCCATGGATGCAAGGATGGGGACCACTGGATTGACACACTGCAGCTGCATGCGGCTGCCATGGGCAGGACAGCTGAGTCAGCTCAGCAGTGAAAGTGGTAGTAGCAAACAAGAGTAGCACAACACATCTGTGTAGACAAGGAAAATAAAAGCTACCAATAATTCACAATGCTGATTGATCTAAGAGTACGTGTGATGGTAAGGCAGTAAATTACGCCGACAGTAAATTTGCACATCATCATAATACCCTATTGGACGATATAGTTGAATAGCAATGGTTTGGTGTTTAACAAGGTAAATTTTAGTACTTCCATGCAGGTAATTGGGCTTGTTCGCTGGTCCGGGATTGGCTGAATTCGGCAGGCTAGCTAGCCAGCCGGCCAACTTATTCTGTTTCAGCCATGTTCAGTTAAAATCTGCCCAAATTGTATCAGCCCATCACAACCAATTTTCAAGGCGATGTACTGGATCCATCAATGGTCAATGTTGCATAAAGAGGAGGAATGTTCAGTATCTCCACTACTATATAATTCACCAGTTTAAACTTTCCTAGAGCCACAAAAAAAACTACCCTCCACAGTCATTGCCTAAACTAAGTACACCTAACTAATTGCACATAACAAAGTCTAATTTTCAAAATTAAGGGTGGAGATTAACTCTAACATCAACTTTCTCTCACTCACTCACATCCAACGGCCAAAAGCGCTCGGATCAAACTCATCACTCACACTCACCGCAACCCTCCACGCGTAGCCGGGCCCGTGCCCACCCCTCGGCGCTCGAGACGGAAACACTTCCCGGTACCAGAGACATTGCGAATCGATTCCTCTCCCGACGCCCACGCCTCTCCCACGCGCGTCCTCTCCCGTCGCCGCAAGGACGCGTCGGGGCCGCCGCTGCCGCGACCGCCTCTCCCACATGCGTCCTCTGCCGCGCCGCCGTGCCCATGCGCGCCCTCTCCCGCCGCCGCGACGACGCGCCGCGCCGCGGCCGCCAGGACGCGCCGCGCCGGAGCCTCCGCCGCCGTGACGACGCGTCTCGCCAGGGCCGCCGCCGCCAGGACGCGTCGTCCCGGGGCCGCCACGGTTCTAGGCGTGCGTGGGGTTGCGGCGGCGCTTGGCCGCGGGGCTCAGGGTGAGAGGGGTGGCAGCGGCGGCGGCCGACGGCGGCTTATGGGTGCGCGGGGCGGCAGCGGGCTCCTCCCCTCCCACGCATGCAACACGCGCGACTCCTCTTCTACTCACACCGCCAGGCCTGCAGGAAGCCGGCGACGAGGCAGCCAGGCACCGGGCGCCGGCTGCCAGCAGGGTGCCAGGCCGCCTGGGAGCGCTGTCGGCGCAACAGCTTCCCGCGCGCCTCCCGTCGCCTTGACGTTCGCATAAGGTGATTTTTTAAAAATTAGGTGATTTTTGAAGGAGAAAAGAGATAAGGTGATTTTTGAAAAATTAGCGCTGACGTGGTAGATTTTAGACCTTTGGTGTGCATCGGCAATAGATCAAGTTTGATAGTTCGAGTAGCTAGATGGGAATAGCCCAATAGTTTATGGGTGCATTTTACTCAAAAGCTAATATCAATCCAAGTTGTTCTTTTTTCTTTTTTGGTTTGTGACAACTAATGTTTTGCTTCTTTACAGTTTATTATTACAGACCAGGGGCTTTTGGTTGCAATCTCCAATGCAAATGAAATCCAGGTGAGCCATTGACAGATGGCAAAATTTTCTTCATATATTATAGTTATGCTTTATTCATTTTTTTATTTGAGATAGCATGATGTGCTTTCCTCTGAGGGCCTCTCGGACTTGATCTTCGGCATCCACTTTTAGGTGGGGACAGCCATGGGGAGTTCATATGCATTTGTTTATTGATGTGTACAGAATGAAAGGACGATCCTTACATATATGCTTTTGACAGTTTTGAAGCACATTGGCAATGAGCTATGACAGGTTATTGGTTTACTCCATGAACATAATGATTTTCTTAGCTATCTTGTTTGATGCCCCACTGATTTTCTTACTCCATGAACTAGGCTACATCAGGAGCTTTGTTCGACAACATTCTGTCTGTAGAGACGACCTGGGGCAAGCATAAATGTATAGGCAAGCAGGCTGTCTCTCATACCTTTAGTTCGTTACATGTTCATGACGAAGCAAGCAACAAAGCACCTTTATCTGACCTGTTTTTTTTCGTGTTGTGCTTACAAATTTTCAAACAATTTTTTTTTGACACAATGAAATAATCGACAAGATTCCAGGCTTCTGTCTGAAACTGCGGTTTCTTAGCCATCCTATGACTTTTCTCTTGGCTGATAACATAGAACAAAAATAAAAGAATAATCCAATCATTACTCAGGTATTTGTATCAGTTTTGAGGATCGTTTTGAGAAATTAACTTATCTTCTAATGCTTCTGCCATTCTTGTTTCCGAGGCGAAGTCCATCTCTCTCTGGGATTCTACATCTTGCTAGCAGTATCAATGCATTGAAGGTAGCGATAGTGACTGGTGAACATGTTTTGGTTCTGAACTCAATGAGATGGTGAAATGTTCTTCTCTACAGTTATAGAGGGGTAATTATTCATTAGCATTATTTCCTCATGATTCTAATTACTTTCTGCTATTGCAGTAAGTCAGGATGCTAGATTGACAGTTTGCACATGCATCTTCTGAAAATTGACAGATATTGCCTTGAGAATTAACAAATCTGGCATTGCTTGATCTACTAAAGGTGAATATGTTCTAATAAATATTTTTTATAATTATCAAATATTTTTTATAATTATCAATTTTACTGTTCTATCATCTCCATAGATGTCGAGGCACAGCTACTTGCGCCATCGATGGACCGAGCGGTCGTGGTGGCTAGGAGTCTAGGGCGCGCGAGACGCTCACATCCTAGGGTCAAGGATCCTGAATGCTCTTTAGGTTTTGTGAAATTTATACTCACTTATCACTACTCTTTATGCCACGACAATTTGGTGGCTACGGAAGGATTCCGTAAGGACTCCATTTTTTCAGTCCATTGAGTTCACTGTCATTAGATGACCAGTCATTTTTTCAGTTAGATGCCCTTTTCAGATCTGTATTTTTTGTACTAAGGCGTTGTGCAAGGCTTACTATGTCAAGACATATCATGTTAAACTAACAAACCATAGAAGGATCAATATGAGTCCAAATTTATGTTTTGTATGTGGCTAAATGTTTCTATTTTTTTAATTTAGTCGTATAACATGTTCTATGAATGACGTATTGTTTTTAAGTGCATCTCTCTTAAATAAAACTGTGGCAACGCACGGGCACTATACTAGTTTAAGAAAGGGTGCCGAAGATGAAAGATATTGATCATGTCTATTTTTAAGAAGTTTGGTTGGAACTTCACAAATCGCATTGATGTTTAGTGCTTCCCATTATGTACAGGGCTCACTAGATGGGTTGAAGAACTTTGTTTTAACTATTTGTTTGGATCTGTTTGCCTGATGGCGTTATTTCATACCATGACGCTCAGTTGTCTATAACTTAGTTCTCTTTTTTTTTTAAAAAAAAAAACAGATCCATGCACATGATTGTACACCGGAAGGACTGGAGGAAAAAGTTGCTAACACTACAAGAAACAAACCCCTCTAGGAATGTTTTCTTTGTGACGCTGGTTGAAAGCGTCTCTATATGGGCACATAACGATGCTTCTAAGCACGACATTGGAAAGGGTGTCAACATGATGTGACATTTGACACGCTTTCACCATCAAAAGACGTGTATAGACACTTCTTGAGACCATATTGGAAATGTATCAAAATTACACGGTGTTAGACACACTTTTAATCGTCAATAGCATCTAGGCATGTTATAAAGCGTGTTATAACATCGTCTATATATATCTAAGCACAATTATTGACTTGATACTGAAAACGTCACAAAATATTACGGATTTAGAGATGCTTGAAATTGTTTGCACCACGTAGACACATCATAGAACGTATCAAATAATTGTGTCTAGGCATATAATGACGCCTTTTGATACGATGATAAAAATAAATCAAGATAACACGAAATTAGACAAGGTGTTTAAAACCAGATTGGGCCAAGCAGCAGCCGTGATCCTCACCCTGGTGTGTGACACACCAGCAACGACAGGACGCTCAGTTGTGTATCGTTGTGTATCGTCACGTACTAGATGGTAGAGACTACAACTTAATTCCCTTTTAGAAAAATCAGAACCATATACACATGATTGTATACTGGAAGTTCGGAAGGAAGAAGTTGCTAAGAAGCATCCTTAGTTCGCGCTTGTTCCTTGACATGCACATTGTGCAGGAAAGCTTTGTGAGGGACGTGGAGTCAAACTGATGCTCGATCACTTCTTCATCAGTTCACCTCTTTCATCCCTATTGCTACAAATTAAGTTCATCTACATGAGCGCATGCTAAAATCACTACCGGATCCAGGCTCTTTGCCGATGGCTGCCAGCCATCGGCAAAGCCAGGAACCGATGGCAAAGGCACGTGGCCATCGGCAAAAATTTTTACGGCAAAGCCAGGTTTGTCGATGGCCGCGTGTCAGGCCATCGGCAAACCTTTGGCGATGGCCACGTGTACCATCGGCAAAGCTGCCACGTCAGCCGACGCACCGTCAGGCTGACGGCGGCTTTGCCGATGGCTGACGTGGCGCGGCCATCGGCAAACATTTTTTTATTTATTTTTTTGAAATTTTTTTGCCGATGGTCTTGGCCGTCGGCAAACTCATTTTTACCGACGGCTGGCCATCGGCAAACTTATGGTCAGTTTGCCGATGGCTCGCAGCCATCGGCAAACCTGGGGATTACCCATAATCACAGGTTTGCCAACGGCTAGCCATCGGCAAACCTGGGAATTTTTTTTTCTTTTTTTTCTATTTTCTTTGCATTTCCACAGCATTTCAGCATACATATCCACAACATTTCCACAACATTTCGGCACATATATATAGCATATATAGCATATAACCCAAATATATAGCAACAAAATACCATTTTGACAACATTTCAGCATTGATACATGTCCAAAATGATCCATACATATGCCTGTCATGCATACATGTCGAAAGTCATCCATACATGTCCCACATCGGTAAAACATGTCCGACGTGCCAAAACAAGGTCTAAAAGAGACAAGTGTAGGTACCTAGCTCGAGGCGTCGTCCCAGGGGTCCTAGGTCAGTGTCCAGGCGGGCGGTGGTCGGGTCGAACTCAGGCCCATGGCGCTCGAGGCCTGTAGCGGCGTACTAGGTGAGCTTCTTGTAGACGGTCGGGCTGGTGTACGCCTCAGGCCCGTTCGACGAGCTGTAGACAGTGGAGGGCGCTTTCGCCTTGCCCTTGTGAGCAAGGGCCCACCCCGTGAACTCGTTGATTTCCTACCCATCATGCGAGTCCGACTGCGAGAAAAACACAAACATGGTTACAAGTAATGAAAACTGAGCGCTATTAGAAATGGATCAACAAAAGCATACCCATCACAAGTGATCACATGTAGAGATGTCTGAGTTTTGGTCTTCTGACGTCACAACTTGCTCAAACTTTTTCAATTTTTTACCACCGCCTCCACATGCGATGACAACACAACTCGTCAAGTTTCGTCAATTTCGGACTTCGTATGGATTTTATATAGTTTTAAAACACTTTTCGCGCACGTAACTCATCTTGTTACGACACCAACATGGTCATAATTTCATGTGAGGTCCTGGATACGGCCTCAACATACTCGGAACATCATGAATAATATTTTTCAAACCAAAAAATCCATTATTTCATGTACCTGCAGTTCAAAATTCAAAGAAATAGAAAAAATTAATGAAATATAGCTAAATAACTCAAAATTGTCCCAACTTTTGAAGTTGGGATGTATTTACTGTAGGAAGATACAACGGCCGGATCCGGTGGCCGTCGGCATCAGATGGCCATCGACAAAGACTCTTTGCCGACGGCCGGATCGAGGTGGCCGTCGGCAAAGAAGACTCTCTTAGCACTTCTTGAAAATCTGGACAAGAAAGCTGTGGTCTCTCCCCTTTCTGATCAAGAGATTAACCTCAAACACTATCTTAAAGAGCGCTTAGTTTCCCTTTTGAGAGAAGAGGAGCTAAAATGGTATGAGAGAGCCAAAGTCAAAACCCTTTTGGAGGGTGATGCTAACACTAGGTTCTTTCATCTAGTGGCTAACGGAAAGCCTCGCAAACAACATATTTATAAACTCGAACATGATCACGGAGTGGTTGTTGGCGATGTACGTCTAAAGAGCCATATTACTAGCTATTATAAAGACCTTTTTGGCCCATCGAAAAATTCAGACATTGCTCTAGTGGACGAAGAAAATTTAGATATTCCACAAGTATCCTCTCGAGGAAAATGACATCCCTCATCAGCCCCTTCATTGAATCCGTGGTGAAGGAAGTTGTTTTCCAAATGGAGCATAGTAAGGCTCCGGGTCCTGATGGATTCCCGGCAGAATTCTATCAGATATTTTGGGGGGTAATCAAGGATGATCTCCTACCTCTCTTTAATGAATTACATAGAGAGGCCCTTGATTTGTACAGTCTGAATTTTGGGATTATTACTCTAATTCCAAAAATACAAAATGCCACCAAAATTCAGCAATATGGACCAATTTGTGTCCTCAATGTAAGTTTTAAAACATTTACAAAAGTGGGCACAAATAGGCTAAATAAGGTAGCAAAAACAGTGGTGAATCCACTACAGACCGCTTTTATGCCTAGAAGGAACATCATGGAAGGCGTCGTCATCCTACATGAAACCATCCATGAGTTGCACACCAAAAAACCAAGATGGCATCATTTTCAAAATTGATTTTGAAAAGGACTATGAGAAGGTTAAGTGGTATTTTCTACAACAAACCTTACGTATGAAAGGCTTCTCCTCCAAATGGTGTAGGAGGGTCGAAAGTATGGTCACGGGGGGAAGTGTGGGGCTTAAAGTCAACGATGATGTTGGCCCATACTTCCAAATAAAATGTGGTCTAAGACAGGGAGATCCTATGTTACCTATCTTATTTAACATCATTGCGGATATGTTAGCTCTTATTATTAATAGAGCAAAAAACAATGGTCAAATAAGAGGAGTCATCCCCCACCTATTGATGATGGCCTGCCCATTGTACAATATGCAAATGACATCATTATCTTTATTGATCATGACCCGGAGCAAGCTAAGAATCTAAAAGTCTTGCTGTGTGCATTTGAACAGTTATCTGGGATTAAGATCAATTTCCATAAGAGTGAAATTTTTTGCTATGGTGCAGCCAAAGAGATGGAATCTTATTATACTAATCTCTTTGGTTGTAATGCTGGTGAGTACTCCTTCAGATATTTAGTGATATCAATGCACCATAGACAACTCCTGAATTCTAAATGGAGAAAGGTTGAAGAACGTTTTTCAACAAAAACTCTTTTGCTAGAAAGCAAAATATTTGTCTTATGGGGGAAGACTTATCCTTCTTAACTCTGTCTTAAGCAGCCTACCCATGTTTATGATGTGTATCTTTGAGATTCCTAAGGGGATCTTAAAGAACCTTGATCAATTCAAGTCAAGGTTCTTCTGGCAAGGTTCATCTGATAAACATGAGTATAGACTTGCCAGATGGGATATTTTGTGTCGTCCTAAGGACCAAGGGGGTCTAGGTATTCTTGACTTAGAATTACAAAACAAATGCTGACTAGCCAAATGCTTGGTTAATTTGCTCAACACAGATGGCATGTGGCATTCGTTGTTAAGAAATAAATACCTGAGATCCAAATCACCAACTTAATTGTCAGCCAAACCTAATGACTCTCACTTTTGGAGAGGTCTCATGCATATCAAAGATGAGGGGTTGGCTAATGGTTCCTTCCAGATCAAAGATGGAACAAGTACGAGGTTCTGGGATGATACATGGGTAGAAGATACGCCTCTAAAAGTTAGATATCCTACTTTGTACAATATAGTGCGTGATCCCCATGCAACTGTGTCCAAAGTAATGGCTACAAGCCCCCTTAACATTTCCTTTAGGAGGGGTTTGGTGGATAATAAACTTATAGAATTGCTTAATCTAGTAGCAAGGCTATGAAATGTCGAATTGGTGGAAGGATCCGATTACTTTAAATGGAATTTAACCAAATCTGGGTTATTTTATGTTCTTTCAATGTATCGCACCTCGTTGATGCACAACCACCTTTTTGTCATAAACAGATTTGGAAGATTAAAATTCCCCTAAAAATCAACGTCTTTCTCTGGTTCCTACAAAGAGGTGTCATATTAACAAAAGACAACCTCGCTAGGAAAAACTAGAGAGGGAGCCAGAAGTGTATCACTTATTCCTTGGTTGCCCATATGCAAAATTGATGTGGAGGATTATCTTCTTTGCTACTAGTTTGAACCAACCGAGATCCATAGGCCATATGTTTGGTACCTGGCTTATGAATCAGCATAAGAGGGTCAGAAGCTTGATCTGGGTTGGGGTGGCTGCCCTATGCTAGGCTATCTGGCGTTGCCGGAATGATGTTATTTTTAACAAAATGAAAACTAACTCTATCATGCAGGTTATTTTCAGGGGAGCATACTGGCTATGCTTCTAGACCCAGCTGTAGCGTGAAGAGCAAGCCAAGGACACCCTCACCATGATGAACAAAAATTAGAGATGATTGCTTTAGAGATTTCAAATAGAGGGTGGACGCAGCTATACCGTTTGCTTTAGTGTCCTTGTCTCATATTTAAGACTTTGGCTTTCTTTTCGTTCTGTATTCCGAGATCGTGTAATAATTGACTGTGTACATCCTTTAGACATAGAGGTCAAATATTGACATATCCTTTATCGAAAAAACAAAGAGCAAACAGTGACGGTTTTCCAGCACCTGCTCACGACGCCTTGTGTGGCTAGTAGTGGTAGTATCAATTCTAATGTAGTGAACGGAGGCTCTAGCTCACTCCCTGTGGCCTATAAATATGCACGCAGGGCAGCCTGATCCAACACCTCATCAGCAAGGGCATACTCTTACCTGTAGTTGCTACACGATGGGCTCCAAGTACTTCTTACTCGGCGTCATGTGCTGCCTGCTAGCACTCGCCAGCCAGGGCACGCTCTTCCCTGTGGCGTTTGCTCATGATGTCCCTGTCCCCAAGGCGTCGGTGCACACTTTCACTACTGGCCACAACGACGCTGGCCGCCGTAAGTGACTCAAATCAAAGCTAGCTAGCTTTGCCAAATCATGCATCGTTTCGTTTGCTTACTCTTCATTCTGCTGGTCCATATATATGTAGATACTGCTCTGGGCCTTCGCGGAGCCACAGACCAGAAGCCTGAAGTTCCAATCCGTGTTCCTATACGTTGTCTGCTACCACCCTTTTGCCGCGAGGCTCCAACCAATGAAGTGGCGGCAAACCCATGAGTGTAAGAACGACGACCAGCAACCAGCAGCTGTATGCAACACCGGTAATGAGCTAGGATTCCGGTCAGGTTTCCTTACCACATATTTTGGACTAGCGGGCCGGCTAGCTCTGGTGCCATCATCGATGACCCACTATACTATATATGTATGTATGTATGTGTGATGTGTCGTTCCTTCATTATGATCTTGTTCTCTTTACTACTAGCCAAAAGAAATCGTGCGTTGTAACGGGAAACAGCGGTTTGTTGCATGGTCACTTGTATGGAATAGTATAGCTCGGAGATTTATCCAGCTAGCTATTATGTTATGCATTGTGTTTCAATTCGTCTTCAAATATATTAATAGGCTACGGTTTGCTGTAATTGTACAGACATGGGTTCCAATTCGTCTGGAGATGCATATTCCTCTAAACTTTAGACCTTTATAAACTTTGAAGCCAAAGTCTCAAAACAGCCTTTAGACCCCATCTCATATATTAGAGCATTTGAGCTCAACACTCAACTAAAATGTTCTAAATTTTTTGTTCTCTGAAGTTTAGAGGACAAGATCTAAACATGCATCATATATACCACATACTCTTTGGGGAAAAAAGGGTAACCACATGATATCCAGTTTTCAAAGGGAAAAAAAAAAAGAGAATCACATTACCTGGTCAAGACTACCGGCCGGTCGTAAAAAGGGGAAAAACAAGATAAAATGCGGCATACATGACCACAACAAACGAACCTGCATTGCATTGATGGAATCCAGAGTTCTTTCACGTCTGCAAGAACTTGCGGACTGGCTTTGCTCGTGATTCCTTGTCCCCGAGGTGTCGCAGCATACTTCCGCCAGTCATCTTGCGCTTGGCAACAATTAATGGTACTGTGGCCACCCTAAGTAACTCACAGCTAAGAAAGTATATATGTACTAGTAGCTAGTAGATGCCAATTGCCAAATCATTATCTAGTTCAGATCTCATTTGCAAATTGCTTGTAGCTGGTCCATATGTTCTCTCCCAGATAATAATACCCCTCCGATTTTATTTATGTGTTGTATTAGGAAAATTTATGTACATTACAATGGGAGAAAAACTATAGCATTATCCATAACCTTGATATCTATGTGTTGTTTTATCTTGGAAGCTATAGTTTTTTATCTACACCGACAAGAAACATATCGTCTTCGTCCTAAGATAATTGCACATCTCGTCTACCAAGGAGTCAAACTCTTTCTTTTTATGTTGACTGAGTGTGCATAAAAAATAATATCAAAATTTATATCTCTAAACAATTTTTGTATAAAAGTACATTCTATGACTAACCTAATGACGATGCTTATTACACTTCACAAGTATTACTAACTTTTTTATACATATTTTAGTGGTAGTGAACTGTGGAGCCCCATCGCTAATATTAGCCATCAGAGATGTGCACTGTTCACCTGTCTCTGACGTTGTACACTTGTACCTTCCTCGTCTTCCATAGCTACGCATGCTGCTCAAATGCTTTACCGGTAGTTCTAAACTAACTTCCCCACGATGTATTCAACTTTAAAATTACCTTGGAAAAGCGAGCTATGTATAAAGAAAATGGTCACTTCTTTTTATTCTGTGTGGAAATTTTATATATGTAAAATATGCGCGCTGCACACGTATTGGAAGGTGGGGCTAGTACAAATCTTGAGTGAAAACGTATGGACATTGTGCACACAAGGTTTTCAAATCTTATTTTCAGCTTATCCTCTCTCGCATCTAAAATCAGCAGGCTTTTCGACCAGCTGAACAGGGTTTATTGAGTTGTTGCATTAACCTTTGATCATGATCTTTCCCAGCAATCAGAGCACCATTTCTGTGAGGCGCTTTTTGGATAGGCTACACTGAAGTGACACCACACGCAACAATAAGCAGACAGGCAGCCACGCGTGAATAGTACCCTTTATACTCCGGCATAATGCATGTGCGGACAACGCAAGCACTACAATGCATGATGAGGCGAAGACTAGACAAAAGTCTTGCAAATCATTGTAGGATTTCAGAACGTGCGGTAGTGAAGCCAGTTAGCTCTTTGCAGAGGCAGAGTGTCAGACAACACATGATTGCACAAGTCATAATTTCCTTCACATTGTCAACAAGTGCGGCTAAAGTTGTGAACTTCTCGTTGATCAGTTGTTGTGGCATCCTAGCTAGGCACACGGCCGGAGGAAGCCGCGTGTCTCTACAGTTCCTTTAAAGCCGTCAAGCAACAAGAGAATTGAATCAATGGACAGAAGGAACTGAACCAGTCATGACTGAATCCAATAAAACACGTAATATTTTTTTTTCTTGATCAGGTGCTCAGCCTGTTTTTTCATTAAGAGGAAAGGTAACCAAATGTTACAACAATAATACAAAGAACCTGCAAGTAATCTATGGATTACCCCACAAGCACAAACGAATAGCAAGAAAACATGAGGGGACCCTCCACCTCAAAACCCCAACCGACTTATCCTAATGAATGAAGACAACACGTTGGTACCCAGTAGTGTAGGGAAACAGTACATGCGACGAAGAAGTAGCATGATGGCGAAGCATCAACGAGAGACACCAACCATCAAAGCGGCAAAGCATCCACAGATGGAGGGCCATCACGCTCACGACAGTAAAACATGATGCGGCAAACCCTCCGCAAATAGGGGCCATCACGCTCTTAGCAGCAAAGCATCTGCCTAAGAGAAGATACCAAAGCAACACAGGCAGGAGAGCATCCGCCCGAGCAAGTTAGAGCGAACTCCCGAACATAAGGAACTAAACCATTCATGACTCGGATATGTTACCAGTCATGACTCCCATAAGGAACTAAACCATTCAAACTTCAGTCATGACCTTATGTTCTCGTTGCTTGTCGATTTCCTGGGGAAGGAGAAGCACATGTTTAGAGGTTAGACTCCCATATTCACATATCGAACTTTTCCCACCAAAGTGGACTCCCATACTCACATATCAAACTTCTCCTTACCAATTTTTTGAATAACACAAATAGTCATACATGGGATTGAAAATGTCAAACGTCTCATAATTTGAAATGGATTGAGTAAAACATAAACTATTTTGACACTACTACATGCTACATTTCTAGAGGCAGCTAGAGATGCTCTATAGAGGCGGTTGGACTAGCCGCCTCTGCTCTCTTTGGTTGCTAAAAGGAACGTAGTGACGAGTGTGAAAGTTTAGGTTAACGAGGAATGCCTCTTAGGCTCCTCGGTTCCGTGTTATATAGCCGGGGGAAACAGCCTCCCCGGGGTGGCGTACAAGGTAAGGATTACACGGTGATTTGTTACAACAATATTAGCTACAAATATGGAGAGCCTATCAACAAGATACAAAGTATCTACCCAATCATATCTATCCTTTAACACCCCTCCTCAATCTCAGCCACATACAAGGTTGAGATTGTTCCTAAATTCTCTAAGTATAACCCGATGAAGAGCTTTGGTGAATCCATCTGCCACTTGATCATTAGTTCTGATGAAACGAATCTCTAACAATCATTGAGCCACCCTTTCACGAACAAAGTGAAAGTCAATCTCGATGTGTTTTGTTCTTGCATGAAACACCGGATTGGCAGATAGGTATTTTGCTCCTAGATTGTCACACCACAACCGAGCTGAACGAGGTTGGGGGTACTCCAAGCTCTCCTAGAAGTTTCTGAACCCAAATTATTTCTGTGGTGGCATTAGCAAGAGATTTATACTCAGCTTCAGTACTAGAGCGCCATACCATGGGTTGCTTCCTGGAACTCCATGATATGAGGTTTTCTCCAAGCAACACTGCAAACCCTCCTGTTGATCTTCTATCGTCAACACAACCTGCCTAATCTGCATCCGAGAATGCACTCACAGTCATAGTCTTGGAATTTCCAATTCGCAATCCAAGTTTTAAAGTCCCTTGAACATAGCGAAGAATGCACTTAACTGTGCTCCAATGAATTGTGGTTGGGGCATGAAGGTACTGGCACACCTTATTGACAGCAAAACAGATGTCTGGACGTGTCAGGGTCAAGTATTGTAGTGCACCTACAAGACTCCTGTATTCGGTGCAGTCATCCGGTCCCAGCGCATTCCCTTCATAAGCACTCAACTTCTCGGTGCAAGCTAGAGGTGTATCAATCGCCTTGCATCGACTCATACCAGATCTTGCCAAGATATCAGCCACATATCTTTGTTGTGACAGGATAAGACCATCCTTGACCTTCTTAACTTCGATTCCCAGAAAATAATGCAAGTCTCCTAGGTCCTTCAAGGCGAACTCCTTCTGCAGATCACGAAGTAGTGCCTTGGTTGCATCAGGTGAGGAACTTGCCACAATAATATCATCCACATATACAAGGACAAACATACTATACCACCCTTTGTTGTAGAAGAACAGAGACGTGTCAGCCTTTGAGGGTACAAACCCAAGTGCTATCAGTTTTGCACGGAGACGAGCATACCACGCCCTCAGACGTGTCAGCCATATAGCACTTTGTCCAGCTTACAAACATACCGAGGATGAACTTTGTCTTCGTAGCCAGGAGGTTGTTGCATATAAACTCCTCCTCCAAAATGCCATGCAAAAAAGCATTCTGAACATCCAGCTGTCACAGTGACCACCCCTTGGTCGTGGTAATGGAGAGAACCAGACGAATAGTTGCTACCTTGACTACGGGACTGAGTGTTTCTTCATAATCGATGCCATAACATTGCTTGAAACCTTTAGCAATGAGTCGTGCTTTGTACCGATCAATTGACCCATCTGCTTTCCTTTTCACCTTGTAAACCCACTTGCACCCAATTACATTTCTCCCCTTCGGTGGTGGAACAAGGTGCCAAGTTCCATTGTGAAGCAATGCTTGATGCTCGGCATCCATGGCCGAGACCCAATTCTTGTCTTGAAACGCCTCCTTGAGTGTGGAAGGTTCTTCCGGTGTAGAAGTGGTGACCATTCCCCAGCGTACTGTGCCATCAGTATACTGCTTGGGCTTGACAATACCATGGCGTGAGCGAGTGGTCGGTCGAGGTGGAGACGGTGAAGCTGCTGGACTCGACAATGCGTCTGGGGCTACAGACGGGTCAGCCACACCGGATCCGGAGGCCGCCACAGCTGATCCCACAGGCGGATCCACCTCGGAAGACGGTGGCAGGGGTGGTCCACCTGCAACCGGATCCGGTTGTGCCGCCACACCGAAGCCCGGAGGCACCAGCGGAGGCGAGGCGGGCGTAGAAGATCCCGCGATCTGCATGGGAGACGACGGTGTCGGGGCAGGCGCGGTCAAAGCGGATCCCGATGATGATCCAGTGGGGCCACTGCCAGGAGGATCATCCTGGGACTGCGTGTTGTCTCCTGCGGGCGACACATGAAATAACGGCCACAAGCCGCCGGTGCCGATCCATTGCTCAGCGGCGGAGCATCACTAGGACCTGAATTTTGTTCTGAAGCCTGCAAAGAATCACAGGAACTTGTTCCAGCATTAGTTTGGTTAGAAGAGCTCAAATGTTGATCACAAATTTTGGCATCCCCAAAGGACTTAGTTGGGTTTAGAAGAATGTTAGGAAGAAAATCGAGCTCGGCACGAAGACGGGCGCCAGCGTTGGGATGCAAGGTGGAAAAGGGAAACACAGTTTCATCGAACACCACATCCCGTGAGATATAGACTCGCCCATCACTAGGATCAAGGCACTTAAAGCCTTTATGAAAAGTGCTATATCTGATAAAAACGCAACGCTTGGAATGAAACTGAAGCTTGCGGCTGTTATATGTGCGAAGATTAGGCCAAACGGCGCACCCAAAAGTGCGGAGGAAGGTGTAATCTGGGTCGTGCCCATAGAGTCTATGTAGAGGATTGTCATCGCCGATAACTTTAGATGGTAGGCGATTGATCAAGAAAACTGCTGTTTGGAACGCTTCGTCCCAAAATTTTAGGGGCATACAGGAATGTGCGAGCAAGGTGATACCCATCTCGACAATATGCCGATGTTTACATTCAGCGGCCCCATTTTGTTGATGCGTATGTGGGCAAGACACATAATGATGAATACCAACACGCATAAAGAAAGAATTCAAGGACTGATACTCCCCACCCAGTCAGTTTGTACAACCTTGATCTGTGTGTTGAATTGGCATTCAACTAAACTCTGAAAATCATGAAAGCACTGGAACACTTCAGATTTGCGTCGAATCAAGTAAAGCCATGTAAATTTTGAGTAGTCATCGATAAAGCTAACATAATAATTGAACCGACCAACGAATGTTGGGGCAGGTCCCCAAATATCAGAAAAAATAAGGTCTAAAGCAATAGTGGACACACTAGTTGACTTTGGAAAAGGTAATTGATGACTCTTGCCTTGTTGGCAAGCATCACACACTTGTTTATTGCTGACATCTTGACTAACAGGAAGATCAAAACAACTAAGAACTTGACGAATGACGGGAGCTGAAGCATGTCCTAGCCGTCCATGCCACGTGGATGAGGAAGGCTTGGTTGCTCCAAGGGCTTGTTTATTCAACGATGACGATGACCTACTCGATGATGGCTTGATGGGATAAAGACCTCGCTCAGCCTTGCCTGTGAGGAGGGTTTTCTTCGTTGCCAGCTCCTTTATAAAGAACCGATTATTGTCACGGGATAAGCGATTGACAGAGACTAAAGATTAGCTAGCATCAGGAACATGCAAAATATTGCGTAGCTGAATTTTTTTGTGGGAGAATGCACAAAACCGTGACCAACATGTGAGATCTTCATACCGGACCCATTGGCGGCGTGAACGTACTCCCCACCATGATACTTGTCACGGAAGGAGAGTTTGTCGAGGTCACTGGTGATGTGGTCGGTGGCGCCGGAGTCCATGTACCAGTTGGTATCTACTCCATACGAGAAGGAGACGTTAGCTACTGTGGGGCACCACCTTGGAACCTCTCATCGTAGCGCTTGTAGCAGCAAAAGGCGGGGTGCCCCTCGTTGCCACACACTTGGTAGAAGAGACCGACCTGAAAGGAACTGCCACAGTTGGAGTTGGAGTTGGAGTTGTTGTTGTTGGGGTGGCTGGACTTCTGCTTGCCACCACCGCGGGCAAAGCTGCCGCAGCCTCCACGAGAGGGAGGGGCGCCACCGCATCCTCCTTTGGACGCAAGATTCACGGTGGATTGAGATCCACCGTTGCGAGACTCCATGCGCTGCTCGTGGCTGACCAGCTAAGTCTGGAGTTCACCCAAAGATATGGGTTTGACACGTTTGGTGACATCAGTCACCACCGAGTCATAGGTGTCATCGAGTCCCATCAAGATGTAGGACACCATCTCATCATCTTGGAGGCGACGGCTGGCCGATGCCATCTCATCAGCGAGCGACTGCATCTTGACGAAGTACTCCGTGATCGTGGAGGAGCCCTTGGACGCCGTGGACAGGGCCATCCGAGTAGTGATCAGGCGCGCGCGAGATTGGGAGGCAAAGTAGTCCTCAATCCCGACCCACGCCTCGGCAGCCGTCTTAGCGGTGGACACTTGTTGCAGGATGTCCCGGGTCAGGCTGGTGAGGAGGTAGCTGAGGACCTGCTGGTCCTTGGCAACCCAGGAGGTATACTCCTTGATGAGGATGAGTGCTTCATCGGCATCATCGGGATTCTTCTTAGGGAGGTGTTTGGTGGGTGGTTTGGCGTCGGGGCTAAGAAAATCGGAGACCTCGGCGCCGCAAAGAACCGAGAGAACCTGAGCGCGCCAGAGCGGAAAGTTGCCGCGGGTGAGCTTCTCGCTGACGGGCAAAAAGCCGAGCGAGAGAAGGGTGGCGGCGGCGGCGGAGGTGGATGCCATGGAAAAAACAACCCTAATGGATCTAGGCTGCTGATACCATGTGAAAGTTTAGGTTAATGAGGAATGCCTCTTAGGCTCCTCGGTTCCGTGTTATATAGCCGGGGAAACAGCCTCCCCGGGGTGGCGTACAAGGTAAGGATTACACGGTGATTTGTTACAACAATATTAGCTACAAATATGGAGAGCCTATCAACAAGATACATAGTATCTACCCAATCATATCTATCCTTTAACAACGAGATCAAGAGCTGGGCAATCCAGAGGGAATAGGGACAGAGAGATGCATCGGAGATGCGCACTGTTGAGCCCCATCTCTATTTTTATTCTCTAATTAGTCATGAGAGATGTGCACTGTTGACCTCTCTATAATGTGGTGTCTTCTTTGTTAGTTTCGGGCATAATTATGCAAGCTGCCAAAATATTTCACTCGTAGTACTAAACTAACCAAGCCGATGTATTCAATATTAGTTCCACCTTAGAAGGAGGAGCTATATATAAAGCCAAACACTTATTTTATGTTGTGAGGGACAAAATGGAAAATGTAGGCAGAACACACACATTGAATGGTGGGACTAGAAAGGTGGGGAATAATTTCACGTTCTTCCTCTGGTTGCTACTGCAAAGGACAAACGAATCTGGTGTGCCAACTATGCCGGACAACCAATGAATTGACGACAAATATGGTGGCAAATTTCTCCTACTCCAAGAGAGTATGGCAACTAAGGCCAGTCTCAGTGCATGGTGTCATTGCACTGTTTCCCAAACAAAATTGCTAACAAAACCTCCATGAAACAAACATTGAAACACCCTCCACAATGCAACAGGTTCAATGCACTGTTTCCCAGGCTTAGAAAAGCACTTAATTGCCGAATGTGTATGGGATCATACACTTTAATCCTGTATGGGACGACGAGATGAAACGGCTCAGTGCTGGTTTCATTCGGGTTTCAATGCCTGGGAAACGACGTCACCCCAGTTTCACCATGGTGAAACCATATGGCTCTCTCTCCTCCTCGTTTCAATCAAATTGCTGATGTGTCACTGTATTTAATGTGCATGACACTATGGTGAAACCCCCACTGAGACTGGCCTAATGGAGCACAAAACAGTTAAGCAGACCATTCAGACAATCAGTCAATAACTTGAGGATCTGTGGATGCCCCGCACCGCCCGACCCCCGAGCCCTCTCGGGGCGACTCGGGGGGTGATCTCCGCGCCGCCAGTAGCCCCCTCCCGGCCGTGCCTCTCCGGCCGCCGTCGCCACCCTCTGGCGTGCGGCGGCGGCTGCCCTCCTCCTGCCATGCCTCGATCTCTCTCCCTCCCATCCTCCACCACCTTGGCTATTTTTCAGGAGCTTCTCCGGCGACCTCGCCGGCCGGCTGCCCGGATCCGGGCTCCTCTAGGCTGGATCCGGCCTCACCCTCTGCGGATCTGGTCTCTGGCGGTCGGGGGCGCTGCGGTCGTCACGGCTCTCGTTGTCGGCCAGCGGTGGTCTCTTCGTAAATAAGTGGGAAGAATAAAGAAGACATGGTCGAGCTTTAATTAAACATAAATAAGTAGAAGTTATTACAACCTTTAAATTCAAGTGGCACATGACATAACCACAATCTCAAAGCTCACGAAAACAACAGAACCATACAGTTACAAACAGGTTTTACTTTTGCATAACTCAAACTGAGATCAAGTGATGTGCTGTAGTAGTACTTCCTAATTTTATGACCAACAAAACACAAACTACTGACATTTAATTTAAGACCTTCATGCTATGGGTTTGCTCCTCTTCACTGGAAACAAAGCAATTGACCCAAGATCTACGCCACAATATATCTTGCTCTCTTTCCTGAGCAGTAATCCAACCTTTGATCTTTCCCCTACAAGATCCCATTTCTCTGTCTCTGACGGTTCCCGTTATCAATTACATGATTCATAATTTCAGGTGCAGCAGTGGTGCTGCTAACTGACTTTCCTTTTCTTTCTGAATCCAGTCCAAGATCAAGCCTTTTAACCCAACAGGCGCATGCGCACCCCATAAGTCGATCAAGCGAGAGATCATACGTGTCGGATGCTTCACCAATTGATCCTTTTGTTGTACCAGTTTTCTTTTCCTAGGTGCCCTGAACGTTCTCTGTGCACCTGGAGCCTCCATGCTTGCCTTTCCAATCTGAATGTTTGCAGTGCCATGTGTAGACCTGCAAAGCATCTGGTATACTGTCGATTCAGTGTTTTGGCAGAAGTAATCTATCGCCTTTGGCAGCATGACCTATTTCGGTCGTTGCTCCAAGGTAATGTCAGTACGCTCGCAACCTTGTTCCCCACTGTGGAATGAAGCCATTGCAGAACTTCCATCCACGTGTAGCATGCACGCCAACTGGCAGCAGCAGGTAAGTAACTTTAGATTTTATCATAGCTAGTTCATATAATTTGTTGACAATTGTTAGAGAAACTAATAATGCTTATTAATGACATCCTGCTGGTGATGCTGACTTTCATGATGTGTCGCCTGGTGACTCACACAACCCCAATCACATCCTGCTGGTGATGCTGACTTTCATGATGTATATAGCTCATTTCATGATGTGGGCCCAGGCAAGACAGTGGGAAGCCACCTCTGCTGGTGATGATCACAGCTTTGTTTATGCCTCGTTGTGTGACTGGGATGCAACGTAGTTGTGCACTCGAAAGGATCGGAGACGTCAATGGGTGTATAGATTCTAGCATACTCTAAACAATTGTTTCTTACATCAGCCAGAGCTGACTAAGTAGAAAATAGATTGGTACTCTAAACATAATTTTGCATCTTTTACGCGGAAAAGGCAAGCTCGGTAATAGCAGGTGCGCCCAAAACTAGGAGATGGTACAATACCCGAGCAAGTACAAGGAGAAGTAGGAGGACGTAGCTACATCCCTCTCTGGTTGCCCTGTGTCAGGTGTTAAGCTGACGACCCACCAACTCATGGAGCTGTAAGCTAGCTAGCTAGAGTGTGGTATCTAGCGTTTGGGTATTTGCAATATAGTACTACTCCATTATAAGATGTATTTTATTCTTTACTTAACACAATAAATTTGATATTGTAGTTGTTGGGGTGTTTTTTTATGAATTTGCTCAAACCTAGAGAAGTTTGACTTAGAAGAGTTTTGAGATGGGCTTATATGTCAACTTTGGAAAGTTGTGAAATCTTAAAATCTTTCTTTCATAACTATACAATGAATTCAATTCTGGGAATTCTGGAGATCGAAACAGAGTGCTTAGTGAATTTTTTTTTTTTTTTTTTGAAGAATCCCTTGGAGATAGGTGCTGGAAGCGATGAATCCTGCAGCTATATATTTATTTTCAGTAACAGTGGACAACATGCTTCAGATAAAACAATTTGGCCAATCTGATAAGGTTGTGTAGGATCAATTCACACTTAAATAGGCAATCAGAGGGGGTGAATGATTGCGGAAGCCAAAAACTAATTCTAAAACTTCCCCAAACAGCAAAACCAAACTAAACGTCTTTCCCAATTCTGAACAGAACACTTGACCTCTGAGAAAAGTAATGCCAACCAAAAATATAACTCTTATTGACCTCAAACTTTTACAGATCAAAATATATGAAATTTGTGAACCAACGCAATTTGAATCATGCCAAACGGAGGTCTAGAACTTGAGATATAAAATAAACAAGCAAACTATGTCTGATGGTGACGAGAATTGATCAAGCTATAATTTCGTGATTATGCAAAATTATTAAAATAATGATCAACTAAACTTCTCAAATCAAAAGTTTAATTCCTTAGCACAGTCTTAGATGAATCAAAACCAATCTATTTCTCGAGAATAAGAAACCAATCTAAAACTAAAAGCTAGGCAATGAGCTGAGCAGAGAAACAAGATTACTAACACATTGATATTTGAAAAATAATCTTCATTACTCTGATGTGTGTTACACAGGATGCATCACACAAGCATCCTTACAAAGGAATTCTAAACAAAATACTTAACCTTAAAATAGCCAGCAGAAACTCTTTCTCTTCTCGTCACACTCCTCTCTTTTTCATGTCTACATACAGACACGATGTCCTCCTTTTATAGCCTATCACAACAGTCTCTACGCATGCTGATTTTAGCCTCAAATTCAGGTACAACCATTCACATGGTCTGCACTTTGACCGAGCTCTACGTCATAAAACCAACACAGCCTCTCTACAGTCACAACCACACGCGTGCACTCCATGCACATCCTTATGTCTTTGGCTACGCGCCAATCACTCATCACGCCATACACAACCACACGCGTGCACTCCATGCCGCGTGCACTCCATGCACATCCTTGTGTCTTTGGCTACGCGCCAATCACTCATCACGCCATAGACCATACATCTCCCATGTAAATCTCATGACGTGGTCATCTTGACTTCAAGTACATTGTTCTCAGGCACGAACGTCCCGCATGACATCTTTGACCGATAGGACCTCAGTTCCTCCCTGAACTTAGTCCTGAAACCTCAGTTCCTCCCTGAACCTAGTTCCAGTCCATCATCGACCACGTTCCGCCTCAAGCAACACCTGCACATGAACAAACACGCAAACCGTGTCCGAGCCCAAGTCCAGGACTTGACTCAAGTCAATCCGCACAACACCTCACATGAGCATGTCATGCAACAATACCAAAATCTCCATGCTATCATAAGCATATATCAAATTATGCCATAATTCAAATCACTTTGCAATGCCAATTTCATATTAGACCAATTTTTCATCACATGATCTCACAGGTTGAAGTCATCAAGTTTGACTAGGACCAAGACAAATATTTTTGCTTATCTAAGCAACGTGTTTACAGGTTGTGAAACCATTGTACTAAGAATACGTAAATGTCAACCTCCAAAAGAAGAGAGAATACATAAATGTCCTCATCGTGGAGAAGTTAAATCTCATATGAAATTTTGTACAATTTTCCAGCTGACTCCAACATATCAACAACTTTCCCTGATATAGCTTTCTGACAATCTTATGAAACAGTCTCCATGCTTGTAGTTGTATGCATGCAGCTCATTCATTTTGTCAAGATCCGGTCTTTTTCTGAAGCTGGTATCCAATTCGTTCCAGATTAGGATAGGCACGGCTTCGTCTGCATTCCATCAGTAACACTGATGGAATGTGTGCGGTTAGCAAGGCTGTCTCTGTCTATTTTCATTCCTTGACCAGAAGGTAAACCAGTTCTCTAAGAGACTGTTACAGGTTTCAGTGTTCGACATGACAGCAACCGGGCGGGCAATGCAGCATCTCCGAGGATGAAAATCGCCCTGAGTGCTCTCACAATGACGGTGAGGTTTGCGTACGCCATGCCCTTCTTGAAGGCATCATTGGAGTGCTCAAAGCAGTTTTGCCCATTCGTCCCGGTTGCTGCTCTTTCCCTGACCTCGGTTCGCCGTCTGCAGGTCTCGGGGTGAAAGCCCTCACAAGCCCGTTGATATGATCATCGATGATGGCATCTGAGGGTGTCATTTCCTTCCTGGAGGCATCGACACAACGCACACCTACACTCCGCCGTACCCTGGCTCTTTGGCGCCCCTCCGTCCCTTTGTTCTCCCCTCTTGTTCGTTTCTGTCTAGGGTAAAGTTGGCATTGGCTGCCGGACGTGCCGGTGTATCGATGAGCGTCCTCCTCTGGCACCTCTGCTCAGTTGACGCTCTCCTTGACGGTGCTTAGAAAATCTTATGCCGGGTGGGGGCCCGGATGTGGTGTATGTCTCACCATCGGCATAAAGGAGGTCGTCGTGTCCGGTGATCATGGGTGTGCGTGTACGTCGCCATTCTTAGTCTCTGTTCCACTATTCGTTCCCATTCCACATTTTCGCTTCTCAGGTGGTGGGCAGCAGTGGAGCGGCGTAGCTAAGAGGAGTGGTGTAGTGCACAAAGGCTCCAGTGAAAACGGCGAGTATGTTTGCTCGGAGGTGGCGCAAGTCGGCTATCGGATAGCGGCTTGCGACTGGCGTCTAGACTTACCCTAAGGTTTTCTTTTCTCCCATGCTCCTACTAGTATGTTATTGATGTCGTTGTGTTGTTGTAATCTCTCTCGCCCCCGTTTTGTACCTCTAAAAACATTTGTATCCCTTCCACCTGTGGAATGAAAAGCAGGCGGGAATGAAAAGTCTGTAGACGTCAAGCCTACTGTTCACTCGAGCACTATAACTTGTGCAGCCTTTCCGTTAAGTAAATATATGAAGGCAAGACATCTCCAACAATTCATATGCTGGTATGACCGATACATGGAAAATTTTCACCAAGATTCTATATGTTGGAATGCAAAAGAGCAGGGATTTTGTGCTAAAAACATCATCTTGTCAGAGTTCACACATAATTCCAGAGTCAGTCATGTATGTTGATTTCTATAACCAGCAGACGCATTCCAGTATTACAATAGCAAAGCAATGGAGCACAATCGTTGTTGTAATGACAAAACAGCAGGAACAAGGGCTTCACATGATTATGGCAATATACTAGATGCCACTAAGTGAAATTACCAACTCATTTCTGTGTTTTTTTTTTCTCAAGCAACCTGTTGTGCTAAACAAGGTGCTTCACAAATTCACATTGCGGGTTAGTCAAATAGCTGGTAGAAGAAACAATTTCACAATCAGGTTATCAGCTACTGCAGAGTTCATGTTGTGTGGCATATGCTTATGAAAACACTGAAACAATCTGTCAGTGCATTCTGATGTTGTGCAAACAAAGAATGGATTCTTCAAACGAAGAATGGAGCAACACACCTCAAATGAACCTTAAATCAATAGACGGTGCCCTTGAAGACCATTCATTTCCATGTTCATAGTGGTGCACAGAGATTGTACCATAATTTGAACATGCATATTCAACTTCAAGAGCATTTTAGAGAAAGCTGAAACAATCATCCTCAATGCAGAAGTTAAAAAACACTCATTTGAAACAGTCAGATTCAAGTTTCACTTTTCAGGTCAACAGAACCACAAAACACATTCAGTTCCAAGTGCACTGTTAAACCACCAATTTAACTAATCTAAACCTCAAACACAGTCTCCATAGTCATGATCATAAACAACAAGTAATGGAAAACATAATGTCCATAGCTAGCCATTAGATCGGCAAGACGCTACCTGCAGTACATTAAGCTTGGTTGATTTATAAATTGGACAGGTTCTACAATATTGCAGCTTGGCAGTGATTAATTTGAGTCCCCTGTCCATTGCAGTTTCCTTGTAGCACACTCGGAAAAACACCAACGATAAAAATTATAAAATTGTAGCAGAACTTAAAATGTTGTTAAAGATAAAACGATTGTGTATTATCAACAAGCAGGGTATATATTTATTAATGTACATGCCAGAATCACTACAGGAAATCGCGGGTTTGCCGACAGCTTAAAGCTGTCGGCAAAGACCAATATACTGTCGGCAAAGGGTTTGCCGACAGGAATTCCCTATTCCTGTCGGCAAACCGCTGTCGGCAAAAATCCTGTCGGCAAACAGGACTTTGCCGACAGGAATCAGGACGCAGTCGGCGTACTTTCGCCGACAGCCACGTGGCCTGTCGGCGAAGGAACAGCGCCGTCAACTCGACTGCCGTTCGCTTCGCCGACAGCCAGGGCTGTCGGCAAAGTCAGGGTTTTGCCGACAGCCAGGGCTGTCGGCAAAGTCAGGGTTTGCCGACAGCCAGGTCAACATGGCTCTCGGCAAAAAGGTCAATTTGCCGACAGCTAGATTGACCTGGCTGTCGGCAAACTCCTCTCTTTGCTGGCAGCCAGGTCCACAAGGCTGTCGGCAAAGCCCCCGCCAAGGCTGTCGGCAAACTCCCGTCGGCAAAAATTGCACAGCTTTGCCGACAGCTATGGCCAAAGCTGTCAGCAAAGCTGGGATTTATTTTTATTTTTTTTTTGTTGTTTCATTGCATTCGAACCACATTTATAGCATATATATATACCACAAATCTGGGCCAGATAAAAAACACTTTTACCCAACGAAGACAATAAATGTTATATTACAATGTATCAATACATATATCATCACTAAAAATTCATATATCTGACAACATATTCCAATGTAAATCATACATGAACCAACTGAGCAGTTGCTAGATAGGTCAAATGGTTCTCAGTATGGAGCTACCATCTCCTAGATGGCAGTAGCTAAATTCTACATGAGCAACTCTAAATAGTCTATGCTAGAGCACAACCAAGACAGCCAGGCTCCACAAAATGCTTCTGACCAGCATTAGTCAATGCCATCACTGCTATGGTCCAGGTTTGCTGAAACATGAAAGGGTCCATCGCGAGTTGCTCTCTACACCAAAAATAATGATCTGAGTGTTTTTACATTTGGCACATGAACCATGAAAGATGAAAACAAGAGTTATATTCATGTTTGGTGCATGTATATAGTAAATCAATACTTGCAGTTATATTCATCACTAAAGCAGTAAAAAATTAACTATAGTAACCAAAGTGTTCAGATTTAAAAGATTGTCTTTCAAACACATAGAATAAGAATATTCAATCTTGTCCCATACTTCCATGGTACTTGCTGAATAATGCTGCACAAATGGATACTAGTGTGATGGTTTGCGTTGACATCAGTGTACAGTTGCAGTTTCAGGCAAGATTATTCAAATAAAATTCAGTGTACTAGCACCCAAATAAAATACTATTTTGATCAAAACTTAGACTATCTTTTACTAACTTGCACAACTGCACCAATAATTTTGTACTATTTCGATATGTTTAGCTAGATACTAAAAGTAGTCAGGATCAAAATAGGCATATTTCCAGGCTCCATTCAAGAATAATAAATATGTTTGTACCATGAAGCAATATTGAACTGTATATAACTTGATGTGCAGCTAATATAGGACTACTCTATCTTAGCTAACCAACCTATGAGACAAATAAGTGATTGCAGTCAATTTAGTAAATCTATAACAATCAATTTAGCTCTCTTTTTTTACATAGATAAACTGTTTCATGACCACGGAAGCACCAGACCTGACAAAACAAAATAATGTAGAAGAACATTCAGGTGGTAGCATAAGTACCAGTGCTGTAAGCAGTTACTAAACTGACTTGATGAAACCATTAGTAACAATGCTATCTTCCCCAAAGACAGCACCATCAGATAAGCAAGCAAACAACCAAAGATTGACAGACATATTATGTCAGCATAAAGGTAATGTGTAATTCTAAGCTACCCATAGTAGGCAAAAAAGCCAAATCATAACAGAAGGCAGGATAAATGAAACAGACAATCTCAGCAACCTACAAAGGGGGACTGTCACCACATTATCTGTAGGACTTTAGGATACCAGGATAGCTATTATGTCCACAAGATACAATTTTATCAGGAGGAACCCAAAAGGCTTCAAAATATGATAAGCATACATGATCTGTACTTGGTAGGGAAAGAGTAATATGTGAGGCAGAAGCATTAAAGTGGTATAATACCTTGGCTATTTTGGAGATCAGTTAACTCCTTGTTCGACTTCTGGATGCTATGAGCATGGAGCAGCTGTGTTGATCACTAAATCCAAGTAATCAAGTTTCATTTGGTATACCTGATTGTAAGATATCACTTATATATTAATAAACTCCTGATAACTCTTGATAACTAAATGTCATTTTCTGGATCTGAAAGTTTTCCAGCATCGTAAAGGGTAAAGAAGCAACAGAGTATGTGTTTGGATGTCATTTCCCACATTAGCATTGCAGGAAACAAACTATGAATGTTTCCATTGAATAGCTGTTTCATAGAAGAGCAATAAATATATCCTATCTAGGTTCATTACATACCATGCATGGCTCTTTTTTCTTCCGCTGCAGTTTGCTACACCGCTGCAGTACTTCCAGTGCCCTGAATCAGAGTAGCTTTTGGAAGCAAAAATCATCATACAGTCAATTAACCAACCGAGGCACAAACACTCGGACAGGATGGCAGAGATGAACAACCAGGCAACGAAATTAGACTAGAACCCTGGAACCAACAAACTGAGATGGGGAATTCGCTATAGAACTAAGCAACCTGTCCTGAGCAAGCTCAACTTGCTCTGCCCCCTTTCCCTTACCCTACTCCTGCTAACCTTCCCCAAATCCTTGGCTGTTCCTGTCTTAACTATCTACAATTCTCCAACCGCTGAAGCAATTCCTAGCACAGATACCCCAGGCACACGAAAGAGGAAGTTGGATTGGCCGGCCATGGCCACGGCCACGGCCACAGGCAGGAGAGCAGAGAGCTTACGAGGTCGAGCACTTGCAGGAGGGCGCGGATGCTGGGCTCGTCCATGGCGTGCACGTGCTGCTCCACCCACGTCCCCAGCACCAGGTCCAGCTCCAGGAACCCGCGCTGCTTGCTCCGGTACACCAACCTGTATGTTCACCAACAGTGACTCGGGAATCAAGGAAGAGGGCAAACGGCGGCGAGGACCGGGGTGAGGTAAGATACGGGCAGGGGACGCACGCACCTGTTGAGGAGGCGGCGGCGGCTCGTCGGACGAGAGGTCGATCGTGGTGGTGGCGGCGCCCGCTGGGAGGTCGTCGTCGGGGCCCGGGCGGTCGGGGTGGTCGAGAAGGCGGCGGGGGCGAGGAGGCGCTCTAAGGAGGAGGAGGAGGCGGTGAAGGCGGGGAGGGGAGCACGCGGTGGAGGTGCAACGCGCGGCGGAGCAGGAAGGCCGCCATGGGTGCTCGGGTGGGGAGCGGCGAGAGGCGCGGAGAGACGGAGAGATTGGCCGATTCGCCGGCGGCCACCGCAGCGTTTGAGGCCCTCATGCCGGGCCACCGCGCTAGGGGCCTCCTCGGATCCGCGCCGCCACGCCCTTGCGACCGGGGCCACCGCGCTAGGGGCCCTTGCGACCGCCGCACCCACGCAGCTCCACGCCGGGGTGGGGCGCTCGCCCACGCCGCCGCCGCCGCACCCACGCAGCTCCACGCCGGGGGTGGGGCGCTCGCCTGCGCGGCCGGCCAGGAGGCACGTCGGTCCAGCCGTCGCTCCGCGCCTAGGAGAGAGGAGGGAGCGGAGGGGCTATGGCGGCGCGGCGAGGGGCGCGCGCGGGGGCGGCGTGCGGGCGGGGATAGGGTGCGGGGGCTGCGGGGGTGGGAATGGGGATAGGGTTAGCTCAAGTGGGCCGGGCCTTTTTTTTCATTTTCGTGGGCTTTGCCGACAGCCCGGCCCAGCCGGCTGTCGGCAAAAAAATTTCCTTTTTTTTAAAAAAAAAAGGTTCGCCGACAGCCCTCCTTACACACCAGTCGGCAAACTTTCTTTGCCGACTGCATCCAAGTGCAGTCGGCAAAGAAAGTTTTAAATTTTTGTTTTTTTTATCCATTTTTTTTTCTGGGTCCTTCCTACCACAATTACATCTCAAATTCAAAATTTGGGGAGGTTTTGAGTTATTTAGCTATATTTCATTAATTTTTTTTTCTCACTTGAATTTTCCCGTATTATTCAAGTTTGAATTGCAGGTGCATGAAATAGTGAAACTTTGGCCTTGGAAAAATGATATTCATGGTGGGGAGTGTGTTTTAAGGCCGTGTCCCAAAGCTCACCCAAAAATTTCAAGTCCTTGTCCACGTAACACGACCATCCAGGAGTGGTAAAAGTGTTTTTTAATTATATAAAATCCAAACGAAGTTGAAAAATCACGAAACTTGACGGGGTGTCGTGTTATCACATGTTGAGGCTATGAAAAAAAATTGAAAATTTTTGAAGCAAGTTGTGGCGTCACATGCTCAAAAGCCACACAACTCCACATGTGATCACAAGTGAGATGTGTGGAGATGTCTGGGTTTTGAGCATGTGACGTCGCAACTTGCTCCAAACTTTTTCAAATTTTTTTCATAGCCTCCACATGCGATAGCACGACACCCCATCAAGTTTCGTGATTTTTCAACTTCGTTTGGATTTTATATAATTAAAAAACACTTTTACCACTCCTGGATGGTCGTGTTACGTGGACAAGGACTTGAAACTTTTGGGTGAGCTTTGGGACACGGCCTTAAAATACACTCCCCACCATGAATATCATTTTTTCAAGGCCAAAGTTTTGTTATTTCATGTACCTGCAGTTCAAATTTGAAAAATACGGGAAAATTCAAGTGAAGGAAAAAAATTAACGAAATATAGCTAAATGTTTCCAAAAAGGACCAAATTCAAACATGTGATTGTAAACAATGTATCTAGGCAACAAAAAAATTTTGAAGTCAAAATTCGAAAAAAAAAAATTTGCCGACGACATACGTAGGTCGGCAAGAAAGCATAGTTTGCCGACACTTTGCCGACAAAGATTCAAAGGCTGTCGGCAAACCTCGCTCTTCGCCGACAACTTTGGGAGGCTGTCGGCAAACTTTGCCGACAAATTTAACGGCGTGGCTGTCGGGCTCAAACGGCGACGGAGCCGTTTGGTCGAGCCGGCCGCCGCCGACAACCTTAGTTTGCCGACCGCCCGGGCCGTTGGGAAAAAACATCTTCGCCGACAGCCTTTCTTCGCCGACAAACCCGTGGATCTGGGGCTGTCGGCGAAGAAACTTTGCCGACAGTGGCCGCGTCAAGTCGGTCGAAACAGGGGGTGGTTCGCCGACAGCCCCGGATCCCGGCGTCGGCAAACCCTGGGCTGTCGGCGAACACCGGATTCCTGTAGTGAATGCTACAAAATATGAATAATATATTTTCTTAGTGCAAAAAAGGTAGGCAATGTCTGGTTCTTATGGCATGAGCTTCAGAACTAACAGAGTAGAAGTTGAGAGAATAATAGATCAAAAATGACACATCTTGGTTGTTTATGAAATTATACATAAAAATCAATGTTTCAACCACAATCAGATGCGACATTCATTATAATGTCATATATTTCGTTTCTCTAAAGCCAACCAAGATTGTCAACGAGAATAAGTTTTATAGATAAATATTAGTTTTATTTAGATAAATGTTATTTGCATTCTAGTAAATATATAAAAAATATCCAAATAAGATAAGAAAGTACATAGAAGTGCAATGTTATGTTTTACGTATAAATATTACTTGCATTGCACGATAACATCTAGGCAATGGACTAGAATGTACCCGGAGTGTAGATGCTAATAATGAATGGGAAGATGGTTCTTGAGACCTGACTTGAGGTCCAATGCAAAGGTATCGGCCTCTGTGCTGAGAAATATGACACCAATACAATCAGCAAAACCAACTGCAATCGTTGTGCGCCACAGATTGTCAATGCGGATGACCCTGTATTGTACCCATCTAGCAAGTCCCTCGGGATCCACATTTCTGGAACACGAGTAAAGGCTTGAACCCCTAACTCCGGCAAACCCCAGTGAACGGTCTTCAGTTACAATGAGAACATCAAACCATCGGTACATGGAAGGCACATCAACCATAGATAAGCAATTTTTGTCCAGATCTAATTTCAGAATGTTTCGACTCTTGCATTTGAAGTAGAGTTCATCTCCAATAAGAATACTAGTCTTGGTGTTGGGGCCAAATGACACCCCCATTCCTGTGTCCAGAGAGATTGGTGCCCCCCATGACTCTGTCTTGGAAGAGTACACACACGCCCACGTCTTCATGATGTCGTCGAAGGTTTGACTACTTACATGGAGAAAGCCAGAGAACACGGATACAACGAGGAACGGGCCACGGTGACAATCGTGGTGATTGCAGCTACTGACGGCGCACGGAACCGCGGAGGAGCTCCGTTGAAACTTTAAAGTCGGCGACTTGGTTCCAGGGCAGCCGCTTGCAGTCTCCTGTAATGGGGTCCCAGACAATGAGGATGTCTCGATCATGCGGTGCCCTGCAGAGGACCCGGCCATGGCGGCAGTCGAGCGTCGACATGCGGTTGCAATCAAACGGAGGCGGTTGGAACAAGGCGGGTGCCGATGTGGTCGGGACGAAGCGAGGCATATTTTTAGCTGCGTTGTCATCGTGGAAGAAGCCGAGCATGGGAGGGACACGGTGGAACTCACGGTAGCGGCGGCCAAATGACCGCTCGGAGAGGATGCGGCGCCACAGCTTGCAAACGACGGAGGCGCGGACGAGATGCGCGAGCTCCTTGGGCGGGACGCGGAGGAGGATTTCTGTGATAATGTCTTCGATGAGCACCGGTGGCGCCGGGTGCGGCAGCGCCATTGCTGGCAGCGATCTGCTTGGCGAGATCAAAGAGCAGAGTAGATAGAGTTTGGTGGAGATTTGTCGATTTGGGGCAAAAAAATGCGAGTGAAGTATGAGAGAAGAAGACGAGAGAGCGACTGAGGGGAATGCTAGTAGAGCGACTGAGGGGAATGCTAGTATGGGCTCTCTTTTTTTTTTCTCTTTTGGGCCTCATCCTCACTGAACGGCCTTTTGTTGAGTGGCACGTCTTGTTTCTTGGACCCGTCAAATTCCCAACAGAGGCTTGATTCCTTTTGGGCTTCAAAGGAAGCAGGGCACTCAAAAATTGCAAAATTCTATGTTGTATACTGTGTAATCTAAAAAAAAGTTTTTCTAATGTATGGCATATATAATACGGAAGCTCCCCCTGTCTGCCTTCGATCCTCTCATCGCCAAAGTTGAAAAGTACTTGGCGAGCTGGAAAGCCACCCTGCTCAGCACGGCGGGGTGCGTCGTGCTTGTCAACGCGGTACTCAGTGTCTTGCCCACCTACGCCATGGGCGAAATGCTCCTGCCGCCTAGGGTGCTAAAGGTCACTGACGCGCGCCGGCGCGCCTTCCGTTGGACTGGAACGGACAAGGCCTCCGGCGCCCAATGCTTGATCGCGTGGGAAGATGTCTGTAGGGACATGGAAGATGGCAGCCTAGGCGTCGCGCGGCTTGACACGCGCAATGCGTGTATGCTGCTCAAGCTCATCGATAAGCTCCATCATCCGGAGGGCTCAACATGGGCTTCCTGGGCAGCTCAGCACGTCTACCGCTCCAGCCTGCTAGGTGACCTCGATGGCCCGCACTGGCACTCGCTGCGCGAGCTGCTCCCAGCGTATCAGATGATCACCAAAGTGAACGTGGGCAACGGCCGCGACACGGACTTCTGGGGAGACTGCTGGCTGGAAGACATGCCCTTGGCCTTGCGGATCTCGACCCTCCTCATACACTACGATGCCCGCGTCTCCTTTGTCCACGACGTCATAGTCAGAGGCGCGCATGCCCTATTCCACCGCCGCCTCACCGCCCGAGCTCAAGATGAGTTCGTTGAACTCCAAAACTTGCTGCTCACCATCAACCTCCAAGATGAAGCCATTGACCGCACCTGCTTCTTCCCTGACGCTGAAAACCGACTGCTCTCTGATCTCATCTACAGGGCATCTACGAAGGGCGATCATGTCTGCCCCTCATACCGCTTTGTCTGGAACAACTTCGCCCTGCCGAGAGTCAAATTCTTTGGATGGTTGCTCACCAAGGACCGAATCCACAACAGAAAGCCACCTGGCGCGCAAAAGCATTGTTGACGACGCCGTCTGTGAAATCTGCCATGGCGCAGGGGAAACAACAGACCACATCTTCAGCGAATGCCCCTTCGCTCATAGCTTATGGAACTCCATTGGTTGGTGCCCAGCAAACATTGCCAAGGTGAAAGAGCTCTGGAACTCCGTCCCCCCTCCTCATGTCAACAAGAAGGTGCTGCAGCCCCTCCTCCTCCTCTTCTGTTGGGAGCTCTGGAAGCATCGAAACGATGTCATATTCAACAGCCTGCCACCAAGTGTAGGGCGGTTGACGCTCGCTTGCAAAGAGACGCTCAAGAACTCGAAGTGCAGAATTTCTGCTAAGGAGGTAGACCTAGCCTTGTATTGGAGCCCTAGCATGCCCATGTAATCTACTTCTCACCTCTGCTTTGAAAAACTTTGTAACCTGTGCAAGGCCTTGGCCTTCCACCATCTGGGGTTCCCCTTTACAACCGTGGAATGACATTTACAGGTGGGGATCTTCTGATTCCCCCCGAAGTTGCCTCAAAAAAAATACAGAATTAAGGAAGATTGATACAAAAGTTGTACCTTTCTGTTCTAGAGTTGAAAAACTGTGCACAATTCCTAGTCCTATTGTCATAGATAGAACACATATAATAATTAATTATTTATAGACTCAAGAACCAACCCCATAATATTCTGCATTCGGCGAGTTGTCTTCTGAAACAGTGCGAAGAAATAAGTTGTGGGCATTATTAACTTTATAAGAGTTTAAAATGCCCCTTCGATTATATTTTTATGTGTACACAACGGGAGAAAAACTATTGCATTATCAATATAGGCTTGACATCCATATGCTGTTTTCATTTGAAAGCTATAGTTTTTTACCTACATCGACAAGAAAACTACTGCCTTTGTCCTAAAATAATTACAAATCTTGTCTACCGAAGAATCAAACTCTTTTTTAAGTTAACTAAGTATGCACAAAAATAATATCAAAATTTATATCCCTAAATAAGTTTAGTATAAAAGTACATTCTTTTTTTTAGGGGATATAAAAGTACATTCTAGTATAACTAATCTAATACAATGCTTATTACATTTACACTTCATAAGTATTACTAACTTTTTTATACCTATTTGAGTGGTAGTGAACCGTGGAGCCCCATCTCTAATTAATTAGTCGTCAGAGACGTGCGCTGTTCACCTGTCTCTGACGTTGTATCTTCCACTTCTTCCATAGCTACTCATGTTTCTCAAATATTTTACTGGTAGTTCTATCTAACTTCCCCACGATGTATTTAACTTTAAAATTACCTTAGAAAAAGGAGCTATGTGTAAAGAAAATGGTCACTTCTTTTTATTCTGTGAGGGAAATTATCTAAAATATGCTCACAGCACACGTATTGAAAGGTAGGGCTAGTACAAACCTTGAGTGAAAACGTATGGACATTGTGCACACAAAGTTTTTCTAATCTTATTTCAGCTTGTCTTATTTCCAGCTTTTATCGTGTCTCGCATCCAAAATCAGGCGGCTTTTCGACAAGCCTGGTTTTCAGAAATGTATAGAGGGAGAGAGTATTATTGAGTTGTTGCATTAACTATTGATCATGATCTTTCCATCGCTACTGTCTTCTTTCCGGTGGCGATGCGCGGGCAGCAGCGGCCATGGCACTGGCCACCGCACCTCCTCCGCCCTCCGTCCTCGCCCCCACCGCTTGAGGCGCCAGCGGCCGCCACGGAGGGAGGCGGCCGTCCGCACCCTATGGCCCCACCGCGCCATAGTTCGTGGAAGGCGCACGCCCGTGCCTCGCCACGCCACCAGCCGTGGTAGGCGCTCGCCCGCAAGTGCGACTGATGGTGAAGCTTCCTAACTCGAACTGGAGTAGAGGCTAAAACCTTGACATGAATTGCTCCCCGATCTCCAACAATGAACTGTAGTCTAGTAGATGTGCTGTTCCTGAATTGCTCTAGAAAATGTGCATAGCCTTTCCTAATTCGATTCGTTACATTTGTAGTTCCTGAATGTGCCTGAATCATATATTTCTGAATCCTACAGTGTTAGATTTACTGTTTCTAAATTCTGATTGCAATGTGTTTGCATGTGTGATCCTGAAACCTTTGACTATCGTCCTTGTTTTCAATCGTTGGTCTTGTAGTATCAAATATATGCTGCTGAAACCTGATGCATGTGTTATCTCAGTTTTAGTTGATCGTTGTTATTTGAGGTTCTGAACCTGGTTTTCTTGCTTGTTATTATGTGAAGTTCTGATCATGATGTTTCATTGTGAAAACACGCTCACACGTGAAACGAGCTTGCAGGTAGTGTGAAAATAAGCTTGACATGTAAACCCTTGCTTTGACCGAATGCATCTATCATTCAAACGTGTCTTTACTTCACACAGTACATGTTTTTATTATGTGTAAAATTGGTCACGCTTAAGCTGCTGTCCATGCCATTTACAACCGCGTAAACTGTACGTACATGACCCCGCACGGCTTGATGCGAGGTGAGTGGGACAGGGAGGACCTTTGCACCGCTGTAGTAGTTATCCAACAGCGACGGCGACGGCGACGACGACGACCGAGGCCGGCCATATGGTCATACAAGTTTTTGAGACGTCGCATTCTGAAATCGCTCCTAGGCCATGACTGATCAGCGCTTCCTTGACTTTTCCAACCGGACATGTTTCTACAGCTTGGCTGTAGTCTCATCTATCCCATCACTCTCCATATATGAGAGAAATTCAAACCTACCGTGAATTAGCGTCCGAGCTTATGCCCCATCGTGCGTCACGTACTGATTGATTGTATGCCGGAAGGAAGATGCTAAGAAGCATCTTCATCTCTCTTCCTTGACTTTTCCAACCGGACAATGTTTCTACACCTTCGCTCTTGTGTGCATTTCTTGCTTTTTATCATCTCTCGCCTCTCTATATATAGATGGAGAATGACAGTTGCAGCTTGTCGATCTCAGCAATACTAGGAAAACGATACAACAACAGTGTGTGTACTGCGCCTCTAGTTTGATCTGTTCCTGATATTTCCCTGTTCTCTCCCCTTCATTTTTTCTCTTGGTGCGAACGGCAGGATATCTATAAGAGCATCCTTAAGGTAAGGATCAACATTATGCAAATATATATATTCCAGGCAAGCATCGATCACTAATCACCCAAGCATTTGTTAGGAATTTGCAGTACATTTATCTACTCCAATTGTCTTCATCAGGTTGGTGGAATCCCCACAGCGACTTAATGACTTCTTATAAGGGTTCTTGTTGGTTTAACCGTTATAACAACTCACCTAAATACAAAAATATATATGAGTCATTTTTTTATTTTCACCATAAAGGCATAGGTGGATCATGACTGCGAAGATGGGTAATCGAGATGAAGATTACAGATTACTTTAGGTTTTCTTCATAATGATGTATGTATAATCTGGGTAATTTTGATAGATTTTGAGGGGTTACTTTTGTGTATTTTCTATTTTCACAAAAGCAGAGGTGAAAAAATTTTAGAAAACAAAATAGATCCAACAGCTTTATTGTCGACAACAATTAGAGAGTATAAAAAATCAATGGCCCGATGCATTTATTTTTGCAAGAGGTTTGCATATTTATCTTTTTTTCTTATAACCTGTCGCGTGATAATTAATTTCATTGGCAAGAAAGGTCTATAATAATGTTTCTTTTCTGTAAGATAGTAAGATTCCATGTCTATCATTTTGAACTCAAGCTTCATATATTTGTGTCAAAATACAGCTCTCATTATTTTGTATCTTGAACAGCTGTAGAGAAACTTGATGGCGCTATCTTCAGCCGTCATTAAGCAGGGTACGAGCACTGTGTTCTCGTACATCTCGACCAAGGTAGAAGACAAGACGTACAGGGAAGACAACTTCGCAAGGCTCGAGATTGCACTGTGTCGGATGGATATTGCCCTTGAGAAGACAGGGAGGATACCAATCACATATATCTCCTTGCTACGTAGCAGGAAGCTTATCAAGGAAGCCTATATGGAGGCGATGGAACTCCACAACAAGCACAAGAAGCCAGAGGAAGAGAACCCTGGCCATAAGGAGGAAAAAAAAAGATAAATATGGCTGATATGGCTGCAAATTTTTCAACGGATTGCTGATATGGCTGCAAATTTTTCAATCTCTTCTCTTGTTGGTTTGGGCAAGGAGGAAAAGTTGTGTTCCTTCGTTGTCCAAAAATTTGAGAGGTATGCAGACTGGGCTGAAAGGTTTGTAGCAGAGGTGGAGTCTAGCTGCCCGCTCCGGCTTGACACTTTCCGTTATCCATTTCTTAGGCATCTGTTTGATGGGAAAACTCTTAGGTGTCAAATCGTAAATAATCCAAGCCAATCCCTCAATATTATCATGCATCCCGTGATTGTAGAAGGGCGTGGCGTAGAGGTCATTCTATGTTATGAATATAAAGATCTCAGGAAGCGTGAGGAATGCTTCAACTTAGGTTTGATCCTACGAATCTCAGAAGACTCCGACATAATCGGGATCATTATGAAGTGCATGCAGTGGTTGACATCTCAGTTCAAGGTTGTGGCTGAATCTGCGATAGGAGAACTCACGCTGCTGCCTAATTTGCAAGATATCTTACATTCGTATGTTCCTCCATCGCTTTTTGTGAAAGATGAATATGTCCGTGAGACAGAACGGTGGCGCCCTGATCCGGTATGTTGCAACGGAAATAGCTACAAGTCATCACTCGAAGTTCTGAATCCAGTTAATCACATATATTTTAGTTGCTATATTTCGGCGCCTGAAAACAACTTGCGTAACCCACCTCTGCTTCTGCACGGTTCCTTTTTGCCTCATGAGCCTCCTTCTCGTTATTACTCACACGAGAAGATTGCTGTTAGGTATGGTGGCAAATGGGAAGATAGAAACTGTAGTGTTCAACTACTGCAGGAGATAGCAAGGTCAAAGGGGATTGATTATTTGGTCCATGAACCAGAACCCACGGTATTTGATCTGTTTTGGTGTTCTCCACATGGTTGTGCGATCGTTACTCTGCAGCAGGACATGCCAAGACCCGGCCGCCGGAGGGTTTGCAAGAGGAAGCGGTAGAAGTTCAAAGGTGGCAAGTTGGTTGTGCTTAGGGTTATTGTACCCCCTCCCCATGTTCCTCCCGTTCCTGCTGTGTGGTTGCCCGGTGTTTCACCGAAATATGACATCTATTTCTGAGTGGAATCATCCGGGAAATAAAAAACTGTTCTGTCATGCTTGCCATGGTGTGAAAATTTTATTATCTATGCTTGTAAGATTGAAATTAGCATGAATAATGAACTTGTGGCCCTCGTGTTGTCCCGAGTTTTGCCCTAATAACACTAGTATTTCTTCTGGTGCACGTCACATATATAGTACCCCCAAGTTAATTATCCTTTTTATTCGTAGCGCAAAATGATGGATATCCTGCCACAACCAAGTTGTGAGTTGTCACAAAAAGAAAACACTCTTCTTAGCAGTTCTCCGTGTTCCACATGGAGGTGTATGCTACCTCAAATAGTCATCGTCAGAATTTTTAATCATCGTCACAATTCTTAGGTCATGATAGACCGTATATCATAGACAAACCCAATTTCAAGAGAATACTAGATCAGCACAAGTACGGACAAAATTAAGCTTGTCAAAAGTTAAGATAAATAAACATAGTTTGAATCTTGACAACAACCTCATGAGTAAAGGTCTTTGATTCAGTGAGAAAGCTCAATGGAGTGGCAGAAGCCAGAGAGTAATGCGCAGACAACTCATGCACACACAGTAATAATAGTAATGCCGCAGTAGTGAAAAGCCATTGCTTTCAGATTGTCAAGCAAGGCCGTGTTGACGACAAGACTTGTACCAGTGTAATCCATACGGCCAGGCGAAGCCGCCTCTTTACTTCGTTGAACGACAAGACTTGTACAGCACTCCATGACGTTCATTGTTGCATGCGGCCAAAACATTTCAATAACGAAAAATAAAAAATTACCAGTGTAATGATTGCTGATTACGTGATCTGAGCGTGTAATGGTCAATTTGCAACATCCATCAGAACCAACAGCGACGACCGAGACCGGACCGGGAATGGTCGTAAAGTTTGGAGTCGTCGCATTCAGAAATATCCCTCCTAGTTCAAGGCCATATAGATCGTATACTGGATCGAAAGGAAGGAAGTTGCCTAGAAGCATCCCCAGCGCTTCCTTTATTTTTCATCTGGACTTGTCGTTTCTACCGGTTCCCCACTAGTGTCCATTTTTCCTTCTCATCCACTAGTGGAATCGGAACTACCGCTGGCGCCACCTATAACACTACTGGTGGTTTGGAAATAAGCGGCGCCAGCAAAATTGAAGTTGTGGGCAATGCGCTGGAGGACCGCCTGTGAAGAAGCGTTTTACTTTACTAGCGGTTTGTATAGTGAACCGCTTGTTGTTTACACAGACGGTTGTCATTAGTACACCGCCAGTGTAACTAGAGTTTTCACTGGCGGCTGGTATAGTCAGCACGATTAATTGCGCGCGGCCACCACCTACATTTTTGCCTGATCCAGCAGTTGAGTTATTGCTCGATCCTCTTTCTTCTCCATCCAGCCAGCAGCAGCAGCTCGATCCAAAAACTGAAAGATTCAAGGCGATTCAAGGTCGACGGGGAGGTTGGACGATTGATCTAGCTAGAGGTATTACTGTTTACCTCACGATATTTCTCTCTTTTACATTACCGCCAGTGTTGAGCGCTGGTGTAGATGCATCATTAAAGGCGGGCTTCTTAAAGTATCTGCCACTAAGCGGACCAGAAGTAATCGCTTGTATAATTTAATAGTTTTACTGTCAAACGGCACTAGCGGTTCTGTCCAACGCCAGTAAAAACCCATGTCCTTCCGCCGCTACTACTCCACTTTTCACTAGTGATCTCTCCCCACGGAGATAGAAAGTTACATCTCGTCGACTCAGTAATACTAAGAAACACTACAACAGTAGTGGAGCGGACATCAGAATGCAATTCACTATAGAAGGAAATAGAGGGGGCACTGCAGGAGGAATGGAGAAGGGAGATAGAGGAGAGAGACTCACAGTCAATGTCAGTCGGTCGTCGGGGTTGGATGCAGTGCAGAAGGAAAACGATGAAGGAGAAGGGTGGCTGCTTGGCGACAAGGTCGGCCGAGGACGGCTGTCGTGCTCGACCCGGCGATCCTTAGGAGTGGAGCCCTCGGCCAGAGAAATGCACGCTTGACCGGTGCTGGAGTGGGGAGTGGCGGGATTAGAGCATCTCCAGCAGTTCCTAGCCCAATACCACTTTTCAGATTATAGGGGGAGTTGTTGCAGCAGATCACTAATAACGCACCCCAAAACGTGGGACCCATATGTCAATTATATTTTTTTTATTTATTCTTCTTTTCTCTCTCACATCATCTACCCGATTGGAAAATAGCGGGCCATGACCTGCTCTTTCCGCATCGACGCCACTGCCCACCACGGCCTGCTGCTCCACACCGCGCCCTTCGGTCCTGGCCATGGCCTCCACCGCCCTAGAAGCAGCCATCGACCACCTCAATGTGGAGACCCTTGGCGCCGGGCATGGTAGACGCGAGCAAGATATTGGTGGCCACCAAAAAATAGGAAAGTTATTGGGAGACTGCTGGAGAGGAAAAAACGAGCTATTCCCCTAATATGATAATTTTATGGGGATGAGGAGGAGGATTGGGGACCGCTGGAGATGCTCTTAGGTATGCTAAGCCGATTCAGTGATGGCGGAGTACCAAGTAACCTATAGCAGCTGCTGCCGCCACCATCATCGAGAGGAGTCGAGCCTCGAGAGAGAGGCCTCGGGGGCGTCCGTTCTTAACACATCAGACCACGGTCTTCACTCGGGCGTAACCACGATCTATACACCATTTTCAACTGCAAAGACTGAAACTGCCGATTCCACACCAACCAGCCCACTGTAGCAATTACCCACACCAAAACCATCGTCCCAATACAATCGTCAGCCCATTCCAATCCAAACCAAGTAGGCCGAATCCAGAACCCAAACCAGAAAAACTGGTATTAGCCCAGGTTTATATATTCCTCTCCTCTTCATTTCATCTGTAATATAGGATAACATAGGCGTAGACAGCACACTACTGCAGGAATCATCAAGAGGATCGCAGGTAAGGTGAGGATATTAATATTATATTATCACTAATAACCAGCATTCATTACAACTTGCAGTGTAATATTATATTATATTTATCTAGTACTGCTTGTGGGAGTAAAAAAATTACGAAGTAACCCCTCGGTTCCAAATTGTAACCCATTTGAATTTTTTGACTCCATGTTTGCTCGTCTTATTTAAAAAAATATTTATATATATAGTCAAATTTAAGTCAATCGTAAAGAACTTTTAAAAATAGGCAAAATTTGTCACAGGACACAGAAAGTGACGTGCTGTTGCCACAGGACACCAAAAGTCGAGCACTTTGCTAAAACACACCATGTCGACTTTGAAATTTGCCGAACACACCGAGCCTCATATTTTAATATTTCCAGCCTTTCCAGGAGAGAGAAAGCAGAGGAATTGACTATTTTACCCTTGCCTCTTTCTTCTTCCTTCATCCCTTCCTCTTTGCTGCTAGCGCCCACAGTTTGCTGCCATGGCCGGCCTGCACCAAAGATGGGCACCGCGCCGCGCCGGAACAGCCCTCGAACCACGCCGCGCCACCGCTCGTGCGGTCGAGCTCCGCCGCCGAGCCGCGGGGGCGAGCTCCGCCTGCAGCGGGGATGGCGAGCGCCGCCGCCGGGCTCCATGGCACGACCGCACCGCGCCCATGCGACGAGCTCCGCCTGCTGCCGGGCGGGCGAGCGCCGCTGCCGGGCCACGCCGGCGAGCTCCGCCTGCGGCCGGGCGGGCGCGCCGCGGCCGGCCCACCGTAAGGTCCTAGATGGCTAGAGGGGGGGTGAATAGCCTATAAAAATTTCTACAAACTCACTAAGCAAACTTCGTTAGATACACAAACGGCGGAAAGCAAGTTATGCTTAGCCTACTAGGTGTTGCAAGCCTCCTATCCAAACAATTCTAGTAGGTGATCACTAGTACACACAAGAGCTACCACTAGTGATCAAGAGTTCTACCCACGGGATTTAGTCTACACAAGAAGTGGTTCCCGACCGACCACACAAGCAATTCTACTTTGCAAGAATGTAATCAAAGTAATACAAGAGAGGTTGAGACTTGTTATACCGACGCGTCGAGTTGAGGTTGCCAATCACCAAGAAGATGAACAATCAATCACAATCGGCAACACACAAAGGATGATGACCAATCACCTGGAGACAAGATGAACACAATGATTTATCCCCGGATGTTCACTTGGGCACCGCCAAGCTACGTCACCCGTTGTGTCGATCAACACCTAGATGGTCCTTTGGTGTGACCCTCAAGCCACTTGCCCCACAAGGCACTTCCCCGCAAGGAAACCACAAGGCGCCACTCTCAAGTGTGATACTCAACGACATGCGCAATCCAATAGAGTTACTCTTCGCGATCCCCGCGAGGTGAGCACAAGAACCTCTCATAAATCAACCGGAGGTGGCCAAGAACAATCACCTTCTCTTGCCAACGCCTCCAACAATCTCCAAGCCGGCTAAACCAAGCAAGAATGCCCTCAAGCATTGCAATGCACTAGGTGATCTCTCAATCTCACTTTGGATGAGCAACAAGCAAGAGAGATGAGAGGGAGAGTGTTTCTCTAGCACAAAGGATGAGCAAGTGAGTAGAAATGGGCAAGAGACCTCCCCAAGGGCCGGCCATCCTCTATTTATAGCCCCTCAAGAAAATATGGCCGTTACCCCCTCGGGGAGCCGTTTTTCACTGCGCCGGACGCGTCCGGCGCCTCCTTCGTGCGCGCGAGCAGCCGAACGTTGCGCCCGAGTTTCAAATCATCAACAGTGCCGGACGTGTCCTACGCTAGCGCCGGACGCGTCCTACGCGTGCACTACCAAGCCGAGATTCAAAACAAGCCGTTAGAGGGGTTTCGAACAGCGCCGGACGCTCATTTCGTGAGCGCCGGACGCGTCCTACGCGCGCCGGACGCTGTCCAGAAACTATTTTCTCGCGACCCACCGTCAGACGCCCAATTACACAGCGCCGGACGCGTCCTACGTGCGCCGGACGCGTCCGGCGTCAGCGTCCGTCGCTCTCCAGGACAGCAGACCACCTCTCACTCAAACGGGCATATCTCTTAGCTCCGAACTCCGTTTTCGATGTTCTTGGGCTCGTTGGAAAGCTTACTTAGAGGATCAAAGCAGTTTTTCAATCCAAGAACCACCAACTCTCATTTCCAACACAAGAGTTCACGGAACCTTCTCCAACTTCTTCTCTTTCCTCAACTCCTTTGCAAATGTGCCAACACCACCAAGTGTACATCGCCATGTGCTTGTGTGTTAGCCTTTCACAATCATTTTCAAAGGATTTGGTTAGCTCACTAGGCCCTACATGCAATGCACTTCATGAATTCACCTAGTGGCACCCTTGCGTCGAATAGCCGATAAGACTTCCCCTCTTAATAGTGCAGCTATCGATTCTAAACCACTCACACCCTCTATGGTGTCTTGAGTGCAAAACAAAATGGCCCTATTGGTTATACCTTTTCCTTGAGCCCATTTTGTTCCTCTAAATGATATGAACGCTTCACACCATCATGTGACCGTCTCGATCCATAGACCTCGACTTCACTTGCCCTTCACCGTGCATCGGTCCATCGGCGCCTAGTCTTGCCCGAGCTTCACCATCGCATGGTCCTTCACTTCGAAGCCTCGACTAGCCCTTCACCTTCAACACCGGTCCATGGAGCCAAGCATCGTCTTGATCTTCATCTTTGATCACATGACACGTGTCATGCTTCATATTCAATATGCTCATCATGAGGACAACCTTTCTCTAAATCAACCACTTAGATAAACAAGGTTAGTCCTAGGTTTCATCAATTAGCCAAAACCAAACTAGGGACTTTCACCCATGCCGGCGAGCTCCGCCGCCGAGCCGCGAGGGCGAGCTCCACCTGCAGCGGGGCGGGCGAGCGCCGCCGCCGCGCCGCACCGGCGAGGTCCATGGCACGACCGCGCCACCAGGCCGCGCGGGCGAGCGCCGCCGCCGGACCACGCTGGCGAGCTTTGCCTGGGGCCGCGCGGGCAAGGTCCCCTCCCTGTGCAACTCGAGCCAAGGGCAAAATAGTCCATTCCCCTGCTTTCTCTCTCCTGGACAGGCTGGAAATATTAAAATATGAGGCTCGGTGTGTTCCGGCAAATTTCAAAGTCGACATGGTGTGTTCTAGCAAAGTGCTCGACTTTTGGTGTCCTATGGCTATAGCACGCCACTTTCTGTGTCCTGTGGCAAATTTTGCCTTAAAAATAAAGCATGCCCGAAGGCCCACAAGAAAGAACTGATATATTAAATAATTTTTTTAATAAAATGAGTGGTCAAACTTGAGGTCAAAGAGTGAAACTAATTATAATTGGGAGTGGAGTTAGTATACTAAACTAACCCACGGTCCATGTATTTATTAGCAGCCTGGTGGAATCCCCACAGCGACTTCATGGCCAAGATGGTATGGTCAGCCCTTATTCAGGAGACTCTGAACAGAGGCTTCTCCCTTGTGTTGGGCAGGCGAAAGTATAATAGTTTGTCCCAAGGTCAAATCATGGAGAGGCTGGAGATGGCAGCCAATGAACTTAATCTTGCAGTTGAGAGGTCTGCAAAGCTGCCCATCGCAGATGTCTCCATGTTTTAGCGCAGGAAGATGATCAAGCGTGGCTACGTCGAGGCCATGGAACAGCTCGACAACACAAGCCACAGGTATAGTGTCTACACCAAGGGGCAAAGCATCCACGATGGCACGATGGCTGTTTTGGGTGGCTAAGGAAAACATGTCCATCATGCCTTCTACAACCTTGACCACAGATGGTATTTGAAGATTTGAACGATATGGGTGTTCACTTTGTCAGCACACCTTTTGCAACCTTATTGCGAGGCATCTCCTTGAAGGTAAAACTCTCCAGTGTCATCATTTGGAGCAAGGAAACCTGCAGAGAAATTTAATCATATGGCCCGCATATACTGATGAGCGCGGAGTGGAGGCAATGCTGCAATGCCGTTTTGACTATAGCACAATGAATGAGAAAAGTTTCTCTCTGTTGTTGATCCTACGACTATCAGAAAGCACGGACACAGTTGGGGTTGCTATATATTAAAGGCCTGCAATTTTTGACATCTGAGTTCAAACTTTCGACTGAATTTGCAATGGGAGAACTCACCACTATCTAATTTACAAGACATTGCCCATTCGTATGGGCCAACATCTGTGGGCTATCAGGAGAATTATATCAATGACATACAATTTTTGCACCCAGACCCAGCATGATCCAAAGAAAATAGGCAGACTTTGTTCTAACGACAAAATCTTTTTTTAGACAACACCTTTTGGCACATTTCGCATTAAGCAGAAAGAGTTTTTAAAACGATTACAAACACTGGGAATGGTAACCCGCGGTTGCCGATACCCAGCCCATAACTACTGGATTACTGAAAAGTCTGAACACATCAGACTGCTAGGCCTAAGTAAAGACTAGCTCCTCCTCCAGGCCGGCCGTGTCTAGGTCCATGGTCGAAAAGTCATGACGCGTTTCTTCGTCTCGTTGAGGTCACCATGGAATGCCTTATTAAATTTGCATTCAAGCTCTACATCAACAACATTCTCTACCACCGGCTCTCCCAACTTCTTGAGGAGTAAGACCATGTCGCTCCGCCTCTGCGATTGAACGGTGATCGGGGTGCGTGCACGGCGTAGATGCGGCTTCGCCTGAAGCACAGGCGTGCGCAACGGGGGGCACACAACATCCTCAATCTCTTCCTGAATCGAATGACCTCCAACGGCAGCCGGAGAACGCGTGGACAGAACATCCCCATTCCCGGTCGCCTGAGCTAGGGTTACCTGGTCTTGGTCGGATGAGGTGGCCTCCACACCTGCTGCCCCACCGACCGGAGCCGCCTTGCCACCCGGCGCCACCGGGTCCACCGGGAGCGGCAGAACGGGCTGGTCGGGGCATACGGTGGGGCGTGGCATGGCCGGTGCGTCATCCTCCGTGACCAGGTCCGGAGGTGCGTCGTCGTCGTTGCACAACGTCAACCAGGAACACTGCCGTGTCTCTCTGATTGCTGCAACGGCGATCTGAAAGGTACCAATTATACAAGTATGAATTATCTTATTGCTCACATTATATAGCTTGCTTAAGATTAATGGTACAGATTGTCTACTGTGCAACAAAACAATGTGCAAAGCAAAATATTGTTATCAACAAATTGCCGAAAATCAACAATTTTTTCCAGGCACAACTAGATAATATATCTACAAGTTAACAATAATATATCTACCAAATCTGTATCAGAATGACACACATAAAATCCGTAAAACTATAGTGTTAGAAAAAGAAAACAGCTGAAACCATACCTGGAGTGAAGAAGCTATTGAAGGGGGTGACACCACGGTAATACCTACGTTTTCCTACCTTCCTCACCCTACCAGACTTCAGCTCAAATGTGAAGGCACCAACATTGGTGCTTATGAAGAAAACCTCGACACCCTCAGCGAAACTAATCACCTTAGTTAGGAAAGAACTAATGGCCACATGCAATATTTCCTCAAGTTCGATGACCCTGCGTTGTACCCATCCTGTAACTCCCTCTGCATTCACCGTTGTCGACCAAAGATAAAGCCTTGAATCCAACACACCAGCAATCCCCAACGAACCATCCTTATTTTGCATGAGGACTGGAACATTTTTGTACAGGTATGGCATGCCGATTAAAGACAAACGTGCTCAACCAAATCATACTTCAGAATTCTTGCACCATGATTGATAGTGCAGTAGATTCCCTCTCCGATAAGAGCAGCACACTTCATGTCGAATAAATTTTGTATACCGTCCAAAAGCGCAGAAGCTGGTGTGCCCCAGGAACGAGACTCTGATGAATAAACATGTGCATGGACAAAGGTGTAGTCGAAATTCTCGATGCCCACAGAGACCACACGGAACGGACCGCCGTGGCAGCTGCGGTGATCGCAGCCAGGCAGAGCGCAAATCACCACTGCATTGGAATGGAATCTGTACCATGAGCTTGCTGCCTCCAGCTCCTCCCGGTGATCGGAGAATGGATCCCACACAACAAAGGTCCTTCTCCCAATCTCTCTGATGAGGAGTTGAGGATGCGGCCGTGGCAGCAGTCAGAGACCCATCTAGAACAGCCGTCATCATGCCCTGGCTGAGGCGGCGTGGAGGCTGCTGTGGTGGGGACAAAGCCTGGGAAGGCCTTTGCAGAATTTAGATTGTAGAAGAAGCCGAGCAGCGGGGCACCTCGGTGGAAGGCGCGGTAGCGGCGGAGGAAGGCATGGCCACAGACGATGCAGAACCAGAGCTTGCAGACGATGGAGGCGCAGGTGCGGATAAGGTGCTCAGGCTCATCCGGCAGGATGCGGACGAGGATGTCCGTGATGACATCTTCGTTTAGCTCTGGCGGCCAGCGTTGCCGCTTTCGTGCCATGGGGAGGGTATTGGGTGCTCGTGCTCTTGACGACGGTGTTGGCTCTCGATCTGGACGACTCTAGTGATCGACCAAAAGTTGATCGAACCACCGGTGGAGGAAAGCCCACATGTCAAGATTGGTGTATTATGGGCTTTTGTTTTTCTAGATGTATTGATGCAAGATTTAATGGTGTCACTTTTTCAGTAGAAGGCGATGTGGCCATCAATAGAGAGTCAAATGTGGTGGGCTTCAATCTCGCAAATAGGAAGACTTATCTTTTAGTGGGGCACATATGAGCAAGGCATATGTCTATGGTCCTAAAGATGAATTCGGGAACATCTTTTATTTGGGAATCCTCTTATTTAATCCTATAAAAGAATACAAGTCCAAGCCGGCCGAGCGAATCGGAGATCTCACCCGAGGCCTATTACGTCTGAGCCGTCCTCGAGCGAGACAGAGAATGTATCGCCCGAGACCTCTCCTTGCTGAAGATCGGTCCTGAGTGATATGTTTCCCTTTCTTGGGTCGTATTTCAGTTGTCCGGACTCTGGTATGTTTTGGACTTGATCCATGGGCCCTTCCTAGGCCTCTTAGGATGGCCTGGTTGTTTCTTGGGCTTCTTATTTAGGCCTTGCTTTTTTTTCAGGGGTGAGCTTGATGTTGATGACCTTGCCTTGGGAACCCCTAATTATGGTACCCGACACCTGTATACGACTTCTCGATATCCTGCCCGACCCCAAGCACATGGGTCACCGGGGGTGCCTCATGTACTCCTCGATGTCCTGCCCCCACGGTGGGGCCAGGTTAGCGACAGTGAAGTCCTCCAATGAGAGCCGCCACGTCGTGCCGAGGAATGGCTCGCAGAAGAGGTCGGCCGAATCCGGGGGCAAGGCAGCAAGGAGGCGGTTCTTGAGCAGCAGGTACAGGAAGGTGCTCACCATTGACAGCATACGGTTGCATGCCGAGGCTGTCCAAGGGGAGCCACAAGACGTAGTTGCACTCCATTGCCTCAGTGTTGCGGCTGGACCGGAGCTGCTCGACATACTTGGCGTAGAGTAGCGTGCCGGGGGCACACCGATTGTGCGGAGCCTCATAGGCGCGCAGCATGTCAAAGAGATACGGAGACGCCACGTACGGGAAGTTTTTGTAGTCCCACCGCGATTCATATGGTCTCTGGCACGACCTGTGGTCCATGCCTGCCGGGAGGAGCCCTCTGACGAGCTCGTCTCGGCCATGAGGAGCGTTCATAGTCAGCGTCGTTAGAGCGAGGTAACGACTGAGCTTAGTTTTGTGGATATGCTATACAGTGCTAGCATACACAGCACAGGAATGACATGGACATGCACATGCACGAGTGACCGTACCTGTTGTTTTATAGTTCATGCCTGTTAGGTTGGCGTTGGCGACATCGATCTGCAGCCAGGCCGTTGATGAGGCGCTCTCTTGGCTGGGAACGAAGCAGAGGAGAAGTGCGTCAAGCTGCTGACGAGCAAAACCTGGCTACGACTGCATCGTCCAGCTTTGGTACGCCTGCAGTGCGACTCGTCGTCTCCGTCGATCAGCTCCGCATGGCCAGCTGCCGAGATGGAATTGGACTTGAATCCCATTCATAGTGCGTGGTTGCACGATAGTTATATTAATATATAAATTATGTGTCACAATATTACATTGATGTCAATGTGTCCTTGCAATTGTTTCGAAAATAGTTTCTGATACTTTTGTAGAATAAATGAAGCGCAAATAAGTATTCATGAATGGGTCCAAACCTTTTCCTAACTAAATGAAACTGTGGAGTAAAACATAAGTAGTCCCTAAAAATCTAAAATTACACATTGGTGAACCCAACATGCCATTTATGACAAACGACGGCTTCTTTCTAAATTTAATGGACCCAATTCTGGACAAGCTGGAAGTCAGTTCACAAATATATCCCAGATGAAGAGAAGTAACAAACACCCAATGCATTATAGAATTCAACCCAAAACGAAACTATACCAAAGATTCAACTTGATACTCCCATTCTTAATTTGGGCAAGGTAGTGATTACTTTGTCCACTTGCTGCATCCGCGATCTGAAAAGGATCCACGCAAAAACAAGTATGAATATATATATGATAACTTGCGAGAAATAGTTTTCTTAAGATCGAACAGAAGGATATAGGTGAAAATTCAGAGGTTTACAAGGTAGAAATTCTTCAATGTCCTCACAGCTTGTGAAATATCAATAATGAAACTTAATAGGTGAAGCTAAAAAAAATAGCAGTTTCTATGTATCATTTGTCTCTGCTAGTCAACAAGATATCCACAAAAGTATCTGAATGACATGTAAAAGAAGAGCTGAAACCATACCTGGTGTGAAGAAGCTAATGAAGGGGGTGACACCATTGTAGTCGCTCCTAGGTTTGCCTACCTTCCTCACTCTGCCAGATTTGAGCTCAAATGTGAAGGCACCACCATTTGTGTTTATGAAGAAAACCTCGACCCCCTCAGCAAAACCAATCACATTAGCTTTGTCAGACATAATGTCCACAGGCAATATTTCCTTGAGTTTGATGACCCTTTGTTTCACCCATCCTGTAACTCCCTCTGCATTCACCATAGTCGACCAAAGGTCAAGTCTTGAACCCTTGACACCAGCAACCCCCAAGGAACCATCCTCATTTTGCATGAGGACCGGAATATCTACATACCGGTGTGGCATGTCGATTATTGACAAACAGTGCTCGACCAAATCATACTTTAGGATTCTAGCACCATCATCTACAGTGCAGTAGAATCCATCTCTGATAAGAGCAGCACGGTTCAGGTCGAAGTTGAGCATGTTCTAATTGTGCAGATTCTGGTGTGCACCATGAACGAGATTCAGATGAATAAACATGTGCACGGACAACGTAGTTGGTATTGGAATGGGTGACACCCACACAAGCCACATGGAACGGACTCCCACGGCAGCTACGGTGATCACAGCCAGGCACGGCGCAGAGCACCACTGCATTGAAAGCGAATGTGTCCATGGATCTGGGCGCCTCGAGCTCGTCCCAGCGATTGGAAAAAGGATCCCACACTTGAAAGGTCTTGCTGCCAACCCATATGAGGAGGACGCGGCCGTGGCGGCAGTCAGCGATCCATCTAACCCAAGTGCTGTGCTTGTGCCACGGCTGGGGCGGCAAGGAGGCTGCCGTGGTGGGGACAAAGCCACAGAAGCACCGCGTGGAATTGGGATTGTAGAAGAAGCCCAGCAGCGGGCACCTCGGTGGAAGGCGCGGTAGCGGCGGAGGAAGGCTGGGTCAGACACGACGCGGTGCCAGAGCTTGCAGACGATGGAGGCGCGGAACAGGTTCTCAGGCTCGTCCGGCGGGATGCGGAGGAAGATCTCAGCGGTGACGTCTTCGTTCAGCTCCGGCAGCCAGCGCTGACGCCGCGGCGCCATGGGGAGCGCAGGGTTTGCGTGGGTGGGGTTTGGCGAAGAGACGGAGGTGGATGTGGATTTCGATCTGAACTCCCGTGGAGTATCGAGCGCAGGAAGAGGGCCGGTTGAGGCAACCCACACGTCAAATTTGGTGTATGGGATGTGGACTTCATGGATTTTTGACCGTATGGGATGTGAAAATCATGGATTTTTTATACAATCGACTGAATCGACTGAAGTTTCATTATTATTTCGGATATATGCAATTGCTAATAATAATGTACAATTTCCACACCACGACTGAAGCGAGCCGGTTAAGGCTGTCCACACGTCAAATTGGTGTATCATGGCCTCAGGCAGCCCAGTGCCTGGCAAGCAATTTGATTTGCTCAAATTTTTTACGGTATGTTTTTTTTCAGGTATTCAATTGCTAATAATAATGTACAGTTTTATACGACGCTGAATTAAATACATTTCTTGTGGCGAAACATATTTATACAGAGTACTCGACTTGACACACGGCTTGTATTTTTTCCCCGAGATTTGTTGTTACAAGCTCTAATGTTCTCCACATCCTTGCTTCCACACCTACGTGCATCACGTCTTTCCCATCGCAGATTTTTTTTGAGCGGGGAACAGCAGGTCATCTGCCTTTTAATTTTTGAGTGGCGAAACATGTTTGTCTTGTTGTCAATAACAGCCAAGACAAGAAACCGAGGTAAAAGAGAGAACAAAACAGTACAGAATTGTGAGCTACTTCCTAGCCCGGTAAATGTCCATTATATCCATGGCATGCCTGTATGCCGCAACTTCCTGCATTATCAAGGCCGCGAGTGGCGTCTCCTGCATCGCTTTGTTATCATATCGTAGACTCGACGACACCTTTCTTTCCAGATGTACCATGCATTGTAGAAGATAACTTGGTTTCTGTATTCTGATCCGGTGACCCCATGCCCACAAGGTCAGACCACCATGATTTCAAGCTACTAACTGAAAGCTGCGGTTGAATGTTCTGCTGACCTGTTTGTTGCTCTAATAGTTGCCATACTTCCTTCTAGTAGGAGCAATTTGACACCATGTAAGTCGTCAATTCATTGGCTATCCTACACAGTTGGCATACTGGATTCGTTTGTCCTCCCCGCTTAATTATTCGATCCGCAATTAGAAGTTTTCCTTTCCGTTACTCTTAATGGAAATGGGGAATCCCCTAATTCGAAAAAAAAATTAGAAGTTTCCTTTGTAGTAGTAACCAGAGGAAGAACTTGCATTTTTCTTAACCTTTATTTTCCAGATTTTATCCCATGGGCAAACCTTTATAGACTCATTATTAAACTATAACATATATGCTGATCTTGATGAGTATTTCCCATCTGTTGAGAAACGCCACTGTATTTTGTCCGGGAGCGAGTTTGGCTGAATCCCTCTTATTTGCACCAATTTTTTTTCAACCAAGGGGTATCCCCCATTTCCATTAATGAGATTAACGGAAATATAAGCAGTATGAGATAGTTCAGAAAAGAAAACGGGGAAGTGGCCTAGAACAGTTCGACCATCTTCACCGATCTTCACATCCCGCGCTCCTCAATGGCTTCATCTCCTCCATCACCAGTGAGCAGCATCGATGCGGGAGAGCTTGGCTGTAGCAGACCAACCGCGATCTTGTACATGGCCTCCACGCCGGCGTCTCTTATTTGCACCAATAACTCGACAAATTGTCAAATCTGCATGTTGTTTGTCATCCGTCTCTGCCCGCATGTCCAGCCTTTTCGATTCAGAGCAGCCTGTACCATTTGACTCTTGCACCATGCTAGTAGGTAGCATAGAGGTGCGATGTCTTTTGGTGCTGATCCATTGAGCCATCTATCATGCCAAAAGCTAGCTTTCAGGCCATTGCTGATTGTGATCTACGTGCACGCACGGTACATGGCTTGTTCTGTCTCGGTTAATTGAATATGCAATTATATCCGTGGTTTAGTGTCATTGTCCATCTATACCACATCCATCTCAGCAATAGCATCCGGTCAAAGTTGTTGACATGTTGTGTATTCCATGTCCGCCCAATTTTTTTGGTCGGCATTAGCTCCTCCAATTTATCTCGCAGTTGTCTCCTCTTGCAGTGTCATCTCGTTTCCATAGGAAATATCTACTTGTTCGATCGATTCGCTTGACTGCCCATTTAGACAGAGGGAGTACAGAGATGTAATAGGTCGGTATTGCAGATAGTACTGAGGTAACCAAGGTTAATTTTCCTACCGCAGATATAATAGGTCGGTATTGAAAACACCAGCCACCCTTACAGTGGATCTCTGTTAGGGCAGTTTGTCCAGCCCGGAAGAGCAGCTGGGCTAGCTGCTCTTATAGTGCCCTGGGAGCCGCCATTACAGTGAACGTCTATAGTAGTGTGGCCTAATGATATGCCAAGTCCTTCCCCTGAATCCCACAGATTATATTTCAATAAAAGACCTGGATATATGTCTAGATCCTATTGGACTTATCAATAGTAAAAACACCATTAACCAAAGTATGATTACGCATGTCCTATACCTTTGACATATGCTACAATCATTATTAAAAGATCAACTAAAAACAGCGAGCCAGCATCCATGTATGCGAGGACCATATTAGACTATGCATGATGACATACACACTACTACACAAATGATTTTACGAGATAGTGCACAAACATTAACTAAGGGCACTCATAGTAAAGACTATATTAGAACCTAAAACTATTTATTGCCTTCCTATTTATGATATTTTACTGATGTAGCGGCATATTTATTAAGAGAGGCAGAAAAAAACCAAGACACTAAATCTTATTTAGACTCCAAGTCCACAATCTTCGAGGTAATAAATATGCATACACTCTATAATGGAGTCTTGCATTGTGAGTACCCTAAGGAGGTCCCAAAATCCAACCGCCTTGTAAAATACCCGGGGATTTTGAGCTAGCGGCGCCAACGCTTGGAGAGGTTCAATAGCCCATGGTTAGGCTCGTCGGGCTTGTCCACAAGTTTTTCTTTTTTTTCTTTTTCTATAAGATTTAAGTAGACAGGCAATCTGATCTCTTTCTTAACTATGATTAACCAAGGCTAGCAAAGATCTGCATTAACATAGATCTTTAGACTGAAACATCTGCTTTGCCCGCCTAAAAAATACTGCCTCCAAAAATTATCGAACATAATATTTATCCTTTGTTTGGGTAAAAAGTGATGAATTCATCTCTCCACAACCAAACGCGACCACTAACTACTCGTTTTAGGACTGTCTATCATATCATCTTTTGCTTCCCATCATACCATCTTTTGCTTCCTAAACTCAATTGATGTTTCCAGAATTCGAATGGTTTATAGATTGTGCCTTCAAGTTTGTGTGGGGTGTTCACTCATGCCTTACACCTTTCACAACCCTATTGTGAGAAATCTTGAAGGAAAACCTCTCTCATAGAGAACTGAAGCATGGAAACTAGCTACATCATTTTGAAGCACATGATCTGCAATCTAGTTCTCCGCAAACATGAAGCAGTCTTCAATTATCATTTAAATCACCCCACAAGACAAAAAGGAACAACAAACCCAAAAATAACATAGTGTCAAGATTTATATGATTAAGTTGCACAAGAAAAATATTTCCAATTAATTTGATAGTCTTAGAAGATCAACATCAGCCAATCAGTAGTGAATAGTGTTTCCCAACACATCTTGTGAACCACACTACTGGAAACTGAGACTTTGCCGAGTGCAAAATATCGGGGGACTCGGCAAAGCCATATTTTGCTGAGTTCCACACTCGGCAAAATATGGCAATCGGCAAAGGTGGCTTTGCTGAGTGCTAGGCTTGGGGCTTGGACACTTTTTTTTATTTTTTTAAGTCTTTCTTTGCCAAGTGCGAGGCTTGGGCACTCGGCAATTTTTGTTATTTTTTGAAAATAATTCTTTACCGAGTGCTAGCGTTGGGCACTCAACAAAATGTTTTTTAATATTTTTAAGTATTTCTTTGCCGAGTGGTAGCCTTGGGCAAAAGGCAAATTTTTAAAAGTACTTCTTTGTGGAGTGCTGGCCTTGGGCACTCGGCAATTTTTTTGTTTTTTTTTAAACACAACTTTGCCGAGTGTCATGGTCAAGGCACTCGGCAAAAACAACTTTACACATTGATCAGATCTGCAATACTCAAACATTAGATTGAAACACTGCAGGACGTGCTAGCAGAAACAAAGGCGACGTCCGCAGACTTCACCGCTCAGCTGGAGGCCACGCAGAAGCAAATGGCACAAATGTATCATCTCATGCCAAGTATCAGGCAAGCATTGGTTGTCCAAGTGTTGTTGCCAGCTGTAGCTCCGGTTCGACACTTCACTCCTGTGAGTATGAAAGTTTAAACATCGGTAAACTAGACAGCACTGAGTTTATTAACCCCAAACATCCCCCTACCGAGAGCATTTTACCTTTCCACCCGCTTAGTCTTTTTTCTATCCTTTCTTCAATTTCTTTCCAATCTTTGTTGTTTAACTTACTAGTGTTCATGGGTAGGCCTAGGTAACGAAAAGGGTACTTTCCAATTACACATCCAAACAACTGCAAATAGAACTCTTCATGATCTTTTGCCTTGCCAAAACAAAATATTTCACTTTTGTGAAAATTTATTTTTAGGCCTCACACTTGTTCAAAGGTGCTTAGTAAAAACTTCATATTTACCGCCTTTAGAACATCATGAAGTATATGGCAGTGGTAAAGAATGTTGTATTGTAGGCTAATCTTATACACCTCCTCTACTCATAAACCTTTCGTCCAAATAACATTTGTGTGCACGTCCGGTCCTTGAGGAAACAAGTCTCTGAAACAATTCCGATACGAGCCTATGCTCAACAAATAGGGCATTGCTGTGTCTGATGTCATGCATTGTAGCCTCGTATGCAGTGCCAACGAACCAAATTACTCCAATTGCAAGTACAAACATCTATCATTTATACGTACTCTTCCTTCAAATTCAGCCATTGATGCTCATGCTCTTCGATCCACTCTTCCAGATGCAACTGAATAGATCCGCCCACCTCTATCTTGAAATCATGTAACCTCCTTTGGCAAAAAAAAAAAAAAAAAAAAAAATCCTCCAGTCCAAAACCTGCATCATGACCATCTCCTCCTGACAGTACGACTACCATGTTGCCACATAACTGAGAACAAAAAACTCTATAAACTCTATAAGCCGCCACACTCTTATCTTCTCATTGCAGATCATGTTACCATCTCCTGACAGTATGACTACCATGTTGCCGCCAACCTCCCCGGTATAGCAGCACCACTCTGAAACCCCCTTACTATCCTGTAGCTTCCAAAAGATGAAGTCAACAAGCTTCAGTATCGCCCGCCTTCAGCCGTCACAATCACAACTCAGGAAATTTTTATCAGTGATAAAATTTCAATAAACCCGATATTCCCATCTATCACTAAGGTCCGCTAAATTTATTTATCGCTAAGATTCCAATTTTCACTAGTTTGCCTACAATAAAGTTTGTATTTTATCATATAATAAATACTATTATGTGATGCTAAATGCTTTAGAAACAATGTATGCAATTTTATGGTGAAATTAGGTGCTATTTTGTTTTATTTTTGACTGAGAAATTTTTCGATAAATACGATAATCCCGTTTATCGGTAACCTTCGGTTTTTTTTTTTTTTGGTACCGATAAGTTGAACCTTCAAAGTAATGGTATATGACCTTTGCTGCGGTACTCCGAAATGACTGTGGACCGTCATTTATTCCGATCCAACGGTCACGGTCATCTATTACCTCTTAGGAGGTAATAATATTTATTGAATTTTTATTTTATAAAAATAGGGTGAAAAATCTTTTTAAGATTTGGTTGATGCATGTGATTCTTAAATGATATGGAAAATCTTTTTAATTTTATATTTTTGTACTAGTACTATTGCCGTTATTTTAGTTAGCGTGTTATTGTGTACAGAGTATGTACGTGTGTTAGCGTGTCGACGGCATGCCATGTCGATGCATCAATATGGTATTTTTATTTCTATAATAATAATAATAATAATAATAATAATAATAATAATAATAATAATAATAATAATAATAATAATAATAATAATAATAATAACAATAACAATAATAATAACAATAATAATAACAATAATAATAACAATAACAATAACAGTAACAATAATAATAACAATAACAATAACAGTAACAATAATAGTAATAATAGTAACAATAATAGTAATAATAATAATAATAATAATGATAATAATAATGATAATAATAATAATAATAATAATAATAATAATAATAATAATAATAATAATAATAATAATAACAACAACATAGTTAAATATTGTACAAATTTACATAATAAACATTGATGCCTACGTACGTTTACATCTTTACGTGTATTAAAACATATGGTGTACGTACCAACTTATTTATGCCTGTGTGCCTAACAAACATGTGTCTAACGTACGTGCCAACTTAGAGGTATGCACCTGGCTGTGGACTGATCGACCGGTGTTGTCTACGTTAAACTTTGTGTATTTTTTTTTCTTTTAAGAACCAATTTTGTGTACGTGCCATGGGAAGCTGGAGACCGTTGCGTCGAACGCCACAGGCACACGCAACACGCGCATGCAGATCGCGCGCAATAAAAGGAAGCAACGCACGGAAAAGGCAGGGGCGCCACACAGGGTGGGTTCTGTATCCCCGTGATTACGGATCTGACAACATTTATTTTTATTTTTCTAGGTCCATTAATTAATTAATTAATTCAAAATTGCTAAAAAATCAAGGGCTCAGATCTATTGAAGATATTACCTCATAGTAGGTAAAAGGTGTACCGCAGCATTGCCCATGGTATATATTCTTGACTTTCTTGTTTTATGGAAGTTTCATCGGAACAGCACAGACCAGTCCAAAATCCAAATAGTATCGCACTCTCCACGCACAGCTCCTTCAATTCCTTTCTTGAATCCTGAACGTCCACGTACCCCAGCTCCGTATAGTCCCAGAAGGCCACGAAGCAAACTGCATCCCTGATTCCATGCTTGCTCCACGTCAGCATACGACAAGAGCCACACCCAACTACCGCCGTGTTTCTCTTTCCCCAACCCGACCTACCCTAATCCTAACCTCAGCTGAGAACGAGCACGACCTCCCCCTCTCCGGCCCCATGGAGCCTCCACAATGCTGTCTGGCGGAGCTGAACGAGGACGTCACAAAGGAGATTATAGAAAGGCTCGATGCTCTAAGTCCAGATCTCTGAACGCACATATGATTTGCCACTAGGAAGTAATTAACCCAGCGTCTCAAGAAAATTATTCATGATTATGGCAATAATGTAAGTAACCCAGCGTTCCGAGAAAATTTATTCATGATTATTATCAGTTGCCTACCAGAAACAATGAACATTCAGCTGATTTTCTGTACTTATATATGAAGACAAGTGTCCAATGGATTATTATATACGAACCCATGAAAGTCCACATCCTATTTATAGAAAAATTGCGTTACGAGGCCGATATACCCTCGCCTCCCCATCCCATGGCACCGCGGCGACAGCGCATGCGGCGGCAGCGCCGTCAGCGGGAGCTGGATGAAGACGTCATCGAGGAGATCCTCCTCCGCATCCCGCCGGAGGAGCCGGTGCACCTCTTCCGCGCCTCCTTTGTCAGCAAGCTCTGGCTCCGCATCGCCTCCAACCCCGCCTTCCACCGCCGCTACAGCACCTTCCACCGACGTGCCCCGCTGCTCGGCTTCTTCTGCAATCTCGAGTCTCCAGGGTCCTTCGCTAGCATCGTCCCCGCTGCAGCGGCCTCCTTGCCGCTCCATGGGCCCAGCGACTGGGTCAGATGGGTCCCTGACTGCCGCCATGACCGCATCCTCCTCATAGGGTTTCGCGACAGGAACTTATTTGAAGTGTGGGATCCTTTCTCTAAACATTGGGACGAGGTGGAGCCGCCCAGCTCCGGGTACACATGCCTATACAACACAGCGGTTCTTTGCGCCGTACCCGGCTGTGATCACCGGAGCTGCCGTGGCGGCCCGTATTATGTGGTCTCTGTGAGTGTGGACAATTCCGACTACAGAACTGTCCATGCACACATTTATTCATCGGAGTCTCGTTCTTGGGGCTCACCAGCTTCTGCGCAATTGGGCGGTAGGCATTACTTCCTCGACCTAAGGCGCCCTGCTCTTATAGGAGATGTAATATACTGGACTGCCAATGATGGTGCTAGAATTGTGAAGTATGATTTGGTCGAGCACCGTTTGTCTCTAATTGAGATGCCATACCTGTACAAAAATGTCCCACTCGTCATGCAAAATGAGGATGGTTCGTTGGGGATCGCTGGTGTCAAGGGTTCTATACTTTACCTTTGGTCAACAACAGTGAATGCAGAGGGAGTGACAAGATGGGTAAAACAGAGGGTAATCAAGCTTAAGAAAATCTTGCCCGTGGAAGTTATTTTTGACAAAGCTAATGTGATTGGTTTTGCTGAGGGTGCCGAGGTTTTCTTCGTTACCACAAATGTTGGTGACTTCACACTTGAGCTGAAGTCTGGCACGGTGAGGAAGGTAGGCGAACCAAGGGACTACCATAGTGTCACCCCCATCATTACCTTCAACACACCTGGTATGGTTTATTGGTTTCAGCTCTTTTGTTTTTCTAACCCTACAGTTTACAGATTTACATATCATTTAGATACTGATTTTATAGATACCTTGCTGACTAGTAGAGATAAATGATGCATGCAAACTGATTCTTTAGATGTTTTGTTAGATGGAAATGAATGATACATGCTAAATTGAATTTTGACCAGACGAAGTTTGGTTGAACCATTTAAAGATCATTCTTGATATTTAGCAATCTGTGATGACGTAGAAAATTATACTTTGTAAATCTATGAATTTTCAGCTATTTCCTTGTGTTCAACCTTTATAAAAGTATGTAAGAGCTTTCATATAATTCATACTTGTATATATGTGTTAACACCAGAATTTGGTCAGGGATATGACAGGTGGGCCAGCGAGCGGCAGAGAGAGCGATTCGGCAAATACGTATGCGGTCGATTAACTTTCCATATGTTCGGCAAATGATCACGCGGTCGGCTGAGCGATGGTTCTATTTGGGAACGGAAAAGGGAAAGAGGAGGCTGGCCAGAAAGGGAAGGAGTCATAAAAGTCAAGGACTCCGATTATGGTTAGAGTTAGCATATTTATATCTTTCCAATTTTGTTCAATAGCTCGTAGGCGTTCAGGACTCATGTATGTCCAGGGTATAAATATAAGCCCTCGACCATTGTAATAAGGGTTCACAACCAAATCAATACAACCGGCTACGTGCCACCCTTCGAGTCCTTTTAGTCGTGTCGTCGAGTTCTTCGAGAGGGCCAATCGATCCGTCAACCTCCGTAAGTCCCGGCAACCTTGTTATCATGTCTAGTATCATGCGGTGGATTTAGATGTTATGCAAGTAGTCTCATTGTTTTAGCTTAGAACATGCGGTAGATCTAAGTTCGATCATGGGAAGTTTTTGCTTGTGCCTTGTATCGTGCGGCGGATTAAGACAAGAGTAAAGATAGTTATCGGCTCTTTTAGATTTGGCAAAAATCTAATAGATTCATTAAGTTACCACGTGTTGCACGTTTTATTTAATGTTTATTTATTTGCAACACTCTTTTGCCCAATCTAGATTGATGCGCTTTTCGGCTCTCGATCATCCTTTCATGTTCATTCAATATAGAATAGATCGAGTTCATATAGCCGAATTAGATCAATCAAGATTGTTACATGTTGCGGGTTCATGCAGGTTAGTACGTCTAGGTCTTTGTTTAAGCTGGATATCGTGCGGCAGATGTAGGCTTTGCTTTGCTCTAGATTGTAATAGTTTGTTTGTTCCTTCTTCATGGACCCCGATTCGGCAATCTTGCCGATACGGTTATGCTTACACGTGTAACGAGTATTTATAGATCTACTTAGGCAATTACGTGCTTTTAGCTCTTTATTGTTAGATTGTATCATGCGGTGGATTGATCTAGTAGTAAGGAGTGGTGTAAATTCATAGTGAGTGGTATCATGCGGTGGATTAGCTTGCTTGGGTTTATGCTCGACGGGTTTATGAAGGCTAGACGTGCGGCAGACTAGTTGGAGTAGCCTATGCATGTGTTATCTAGTAGATTTATATTTATGAATTACTTATCTTTAATTATTAGTGCTTGATGATGCTTTAAACCTGAGATATAGTTTGATATGCTTTAATGATTTAATCTTGTTCAAACATATCTTCATATACACGTATTCGGCAGTACAGTTCTATTCACATCAATTATGTTACATTAGCCGAATGAATTGCAAACATGTTGGCAGATAGCTTCTATAACTATGTGTCGTCGTAAGTGGCTTCAGGGCCGTAAAGATGGAACTGTCTGGTCTCACCCAGCACGTTCCAGTTTTGATCTTATCATTTTATCCCTTGTCGACTTTCAGGTCAAATCGACTGGCATGCTTCCGGATTCAGACGCCCGGGCACCCGATTGAAGCTAGGCTTTCCGGCTTGCTGTGTGTAAGACACGGTGCGCCACATTTTGTGTCAACACACTTTTTGGCACGCCCGGTGGGACAACAATCATTTGATCGAAAGTCAGATCTTATTCGAATATTCAGCACTTTCCAAATCACGATGGAGATGACGTTCAAATTCAGCAACAAGGTTCGGCCCAGAGAAGTGATAAAAAAAAAACAACATTTTTCCAGTAAATCAGCTTGATGGCCGATATCATCGAGAAGAGTCAAGAAAGAAATTAATTATACCTTGAAGCTGAATTGGTGGATATAATTGTCGGAGATGAAGATTGCAGGGCAATTCTTCCATATGTATCATCTGCAGGATATGGCGGCGACACGTTGACACTCTGATCGATGAATCAAGAAGACAAAAGTTGTTGCCTGTACTCCACCTCTTAAGGAACATGGCATTGCCTAAACAAGGGACGTGCATGATGCATTTATTAAGGAACACGAGATGAAAATTTACTGCACAAGCATGCAAGTCACGTCCCATGATTCCAGAAGCTCAATACGTCGATGCCAAGGATGGTCCAAGATTGGCTTGTACGATACAATTTTCACATCGTCTATATTGGTGAGATTGTCACCACATGAAGCTTGTAAACCAATTATTCCATGCGCGTCATCTGCACAAAGCTGGTTATGGCAACGTGTGCCAGGTTTTTATTACCAGTTGAGAATGAGTATCCGAAGCACAAGTTTGAGGGCTCTGATGCTGACACGGGAAACTGAACGTCATAGATCGGAGGAAACTACAGGGAGATTCAGCTAGTAATCCATGGTGTGTACTAAGACGTGCAGCCATCAGGTCGGCGTAAGACGTTTGCTGATTCCAGGGATTCGGTGCATCTATCAAATCAGAGGAGTCCTGGACTAGAACAGTCATACACTGCTAATCATATAACCTGATGCATTTAGCATGGTGGCCGAAAGATTTTATTATTTAAAATATTCGGCCAGTGTTCATGGTGTTATGCACTATTGAAACCCCGGAGATTTGCATCTTGAGAACATGGTGTTAAGCATAACCGTATCGGCAAGATTGCCGAATCGGGGTCCATGAAGAAGGAACAAACAAACTATTACAATCTAGAGCAAAGCAAAGCCTACATCTGCCGCACGATATCCAGCTTAAACAAAGACCTAGACGTACTAACCTGCATGAACCCGCAACATGTAACAATCTTGATTGATCTAATTCGGCTATATGAACTCGATCTATTCTATATTGAATGAACATGAAAGGATGATCGAGAGCCGAAAAGAGCATCAATCTAGATTGGGCAAAAGAGTGTTGCAAATAAATAAACATTAAATAAAACGTGCAACACGTGGTAACTTAATGAATCTATTAGATTTTGCCAAATCTAAAAGAGCCGATAACTATCTTTACTCATGTCTTAATCCGCCGCACGATACAAGGCACAAGCAAAAACTTCCCATGATTGAGCTTAGATCAACCGCATGTTCTAAGCTAAAACAATGAGACTACTTGCATCACATCTAAATCCACCGCATGATACTAGACATGATAACAAGGTTGCCGGGACTTACGGAGGTCGACGGATCGATTGGCCCTCTCGAAGAACTCGACGACACGACTAAAAGGACTCGAAGGGTGGCACGTAGCCGGTTGTATTGATTTGGTTGTGAACCCTTATTACAATGGTCGAGGGCTTATATTTATACCCTGGACATACATGAGTCCTGAACGCCTACGAGCTATTGAACAAAATTATAAAGATATAAATATGCTAACTCTAACCATAATCGGAGTCCTTGACTTTTATGACTCCTTCCCTTTCGGCCAGCCTCCTTCTTTCCCTTTTCCGTTCCCAAATAGAACCATCGCCACCGACCGCGTGATCATTTGCCGAACATATGGAAAGTTAACCGACCGCATACGTATTTGCCGACCGCTCTCTCGCGCACTGGCCCACCCGTCATATCCCTGACCAAATTCTGGTGTTAACACATGCCCCCTCAATTTCGAGATAAAAGGGTTTTATTTCGAAATTGACTATAAGCGCTTCCCCTCTAGGTCAGTACTCATCAACATCCACAGCCGCCACCTGAGACCTGAGCCTGCACTTCTCCTTCGATGGCGTCAGAAGTTTTGACCCGTTCCATCATGGCGACGGGAACTCAAGAGGAGCTTCTAGAGGTAACCCTGCTTGCTTTACTCCTTCGGCAAAATCTTTCTGAATCGGTTCCTTTCTGCGCTTTCAACTCATCCATCCCCCTCTCTCGTCCGAAGGAAATGAGGAATCAACTCCTGATTCCCAATCTCGCTCATCCCGAATCGTTCTTCCTGGGCCCAATGGGAGACCCCAATCTGAGGGAATTTATTGAGAAGGAAACCTTGAGGATCCCGCTTAAATCCAGGATTGCCCCCCCCAAACAGGTGGCCGAACACCTTCAAAACATGTCCTCTTCCCTCAATTGCAGGCTGGCGTGATTGGTACCGTAGGATGCAGGCCAAGAACAGTGATCTTTGGGAGGCACAGGATATCCAACATTGTTTGGAATTGTCATTAGCCGAAATGCCAAGAAATGATTCCTTGTTGATCGCCGCTTCTCACTTTTGGTCCGATGCTGTCAACGCATTCATCTTCGGCCATGGCCCGATGTCAATCACTTTAGCAGATGTCTTCATGATGACTGGGTTGAACATCACCAAACCTGCATACCCGACTAAGTACAACGGCACTAGCACTCAGAAATCTGTTAAGTCAGGAGGTGGATGGGTCAAGCTTATTCAGTCTTATGCATCAACTGGTGCTGTATCTGACAAGGAATACAGGGCTTTCATGAATATGTGGCTATGCAGATTCATCTTCTGCAGCAAGTCTAATGAGCCCACTCAGAATCATATAGTGATGGCTGAAGAACTAGCTGCAGGTCAATTGATCCCCTTAGGCAAATACCCCTTGGGCGCTGTTTACCACATGATGCATCAGATCACAGTTCAGATGAGGAACCAAGGTGAAATTTCTTGCGTTAATGGTCCTTGGTGGCTGATTCAGATGTGGTTGCAATTGTACATGAACCAGATTGTCTCAATCGACCTCCACAATCTGGGCTTTCCATCTGTCAACTATGCTGAAGGTGAGGATCCATGACAAAAGGCCTGCCAGACATATGGTGAAGCTGCATCTTCTGCTGTCATTGATATGGACATTGTCCATCTCTTCAAGCTTTTTTACAAGGGTTTTGACCAAATAATCTGGTTCCCCTACAGAGAAAATGAAAACTTGACTCTGCCTTGTAAATTCAGCTACCAATTGGGCTGCACAGATGATGAATCCAAGGAGATCTTCAACTGTTTCATCAGGCCCTGTGCTTTGCCAGCAAAATTCCACCATGGTAGGCTGGTAAACCCAACTTATGAATTTTACAATCCCAACATGGATGCCAGGCAGCTAGGATTTGGTCAATTGCCTCCAAGGTTATACTTTTCAAGCATCATAAGACCTAGGGAGGCTCTGTCAAACATCACTGAGACCAACAAAGTTTTCAACTTGGGATGTAAATTTCCATCATATGGACCTGATCCTTTGGTAACAACTGAGGTTGCTCATCCTTTATTCTAATCCTGGTGGCAAGAATGGCGTTCTCACATTTTCAGCACTCAAGCCCATCTTCTGTGCCAAGTCCTAATGCCTCAATTTGCTTTTGATGATGAGGTATTCTTCCTTTTCAGAACTTCTCTTGCTCCTGAGCTTTTACCTTTTATTCTAATCACTTCTTTGAACAGACAATGCTCCTCCAAGCCCTTCGTAAGTTCAATACGGCAACCCGGTCCCGTTCGCATTAGGACATGATGCTCCAACTTTAGCAGCTTTTAACAACCCCGCCGATGAGACAAGTGCTTTTGAAGGACTTGAAAAGGAAAGCTCCTCCTTCTCCCAAAGACACCGCTATCCCCAAGAAGACAAGATCAAAGAAAGCCAAACCAATTCCTCAGGTATGAATGCCCCAGTTTCTCTGTCTCTTCTTGTTTTCATTGTCAGTGCACCTCTATTCATTATTTTTCAATAGGTGCGAGCCGCCGAGTCCCGAAAAAATAGTGAATTTGGAAGACTCTCCCAAGTTTCGCCGGCCAGGCAAATGTCAATGAAACTGTTGACAACACCGGTATGTATCTGTGCTTCGCCTTCTTTATCCTTTTGTTTATGCACTAGTTTTCATCTCATTCCATGATTACGTAAACATGGAGAAGCAACAGAAGAACCCACTCCTCATCAGGGTCTAAACTCACCAACCCCGGCTATGCACGAAGCTTCAACAAGCCATGAGGTTGTCAATCCTGAGGCAACCACTGTACCAATCACTCAAGACATTGAGTCTACCCTGGATGCAATCGACCAAGTGTTTGCCGGAGAGGTAATACTTTACTTCTTCAGTTACTTTTCTGCTTAAACCGAAGCATTCGGCTAAATTAACTTCTCTGTCCATTGACAGGATACTGCTCGTCCACAAGCTAGCTTCTCACTGATTGCTGAAGAGTTTGCTGAAGATGATGAAATTTCTTCCAGCCAGCAGTTATCATTAGAGAATCAAGCTAGCCTAAAAGAAATACTCCTTTTCCTGAATAAAGACATTGTTACCTTGACCGGGGAATCGGATCGGATAAGGGAGATAGCAGAGCTGATTGATCAGGAAATCCCTTCTGATCTTGCAACCACTCTGGAAATTCTGTTCCACCTCGACAATCACTTTGCTGCTGTCAGGAGGGCTAACAAGAACACAACTGCCAAAGCCGAGCCAGAAAATGATAAGGTGGCCAAAGAGCAGCAAGTCAAGGAGCTATATCCTGAAATCAAGCTGACCAAGCATTCCTTGGACACCCTGGAGCCAGAATTGCAGGCTATGAGGGCTGAAAGAACAAAACTTGAAGCCGAATTGGCTCAACTGAATGCCAAGATTCAGTCCCATGAAGCCAAGCTTGCCAATCTGCCTTCTCTTGATTCGGCTAAGGCCAAGATAACTTCAGTCATCAACGAAACCAAGCAGATCAAGAGTAAATTATCCAAGATTCAAAATTCTGAAGAAGAGGATCGGAAAACTCTTGAGGAGGTTAACCGAATCAAGACTGACGCCGTCAATGCCATCAACTCTTTTCTGAATGTGTAACCAGCTTGGCTTGTAATGATTATGTAAACATTATGCTTTCCTGGTCATGTAACTCTTGAAAACATTTTATTTCCTCTGAGAAATAGAAATTTCTTCTTTCTCCTGTTTATTTACTCTTTTTAACCGAGTACCATCGGCTTTCTGAATAAGTGAGTATGCCTTCTGAATGCAACCGCTGTCACTCCAAGTTTATGCTTTAGCCGAATGACCCCTGCTTGGATAATTAGCCGAGCGCATGCTGGAAACTGATGCGACAGCAATGACCAGCCCGCCCAGTCCAACATCGGCCCATAGAGGTGTGAAAACCCTATTTCATCGCTTGGCCTTCCCGGAGGCTCCGCCACGGCTCCTACTATTCATAAATAGGACCACCTCTCGGCTCCCATCATCACATTCAAGCAGTTGCTATTCTCCATCTCTTCCACTTCCTTCTTCACCTTCAAGCCAAAAAAAAACCCCACCACCACCGATGGCGAGCGTCGGCGATCGCGGCAAGCGCCCGGCTGAGGACGAGGTGGAGGGAAGCAACACCCGGCGCCGGCGGTGAGATATCTTCATCTCCTCGAGTCGAGTTGCCATAGATTTTATTCCCTTTTTACCCGATCTTGATTCTTGCCCCCTTGCGGTTATTAATTCATTTTCTTGATCGTATTGCAGGGGCGTCGGGATCACCGACAACTACGTCTCCAACTTCAGGAGGCAGGTTGCCCAGGCCGGCACTCACACTCCTCCTCCTGCTCCTGCTCCCGCTCCTGCAGCGGATGCGGCGGAGGGAAGCAACCGCGCTGGTCGCCGCTTGCAGTAATGAAATAACTTCTCTGCTTTTGTATGCGGTTTCTTATTTCATATAGCCGATCTTGATTGCACTCTGCTCGCAGGACGGCAAGGATTAGCACCGGCCAATGGCGCCTTGTTGCACCAGCCGCGGCGGCCGCAAAGACTCGCTCCGCCTCCCCTGTTCCCGCCTCCTCCGGCTCGGCTCCGGCTCTGGCCTCCCGGCTTCATCGGGGTCCTCCTCGTCTGGATCCTCTTCCGGCAGTTCGTACCACCCCTATCCATGGGGTAGGAATGATGAGGAGATCCCGGCGTACAAACGCTACGACGCCGTCGAATACCGCCGTGAGAGGGACGAGGCGCGGGAGCTTCTTGGTGAAGAAACCAAGAAGCATGGGATCGCCCAACTGGAGTGGGAGGATCAGAGCAGGCAGCTCTGCGAGGCCATCACCAGTATAGCTTTTTCTTCAAATATTGCTTGATTCTCGTTCTTCCCGATTAGCTTGTTTGCCTGGCTCATCTGTCCTCTGTTTTTGCAGATCTCTCCAATGAGCTCAACCGCTTGAAGGTGGCGGCGACGAGGGTGGCCGACCGGGTGAACGCCAGAGGTCCGACGGTGGCCGATCGCCTGGAAGCAGTGCCTGATCAGATTGATCGGGCAACCCTCCATGGTGTGCGCCTTGGCACTGCTCTCGGCCTGGCGGGAGTGTCGTCCTGGACCGGGGACGAGTACACCGCCGTGCCGGTCGGCTTCCGGGATGGGCCTCCCCACGAGATCGACGACATCGAAGGTCTCCTGGGGGAGTATGATGACCATGCCCGCGCTGCAGCCGACGCCACTCACCCGCAGTCGGTCCTCAACAAGCTCTTCGAGGAAGAGGAGTAGCTTGTTTTAGGATTGGCGCGGGTTGTAATAAAAAATTTTAAATGAAGAATATTGGTCCTCTCCCTGTTCTTGCTTGTATGTGATGGTGTTCATCTGTTGCATTTGCTCTTGCGAATTTTTCACCTCCTAGCTAGAACTTGACTGCAACATTCTTCCCGAACGAAATCTTCCCGAATGTATGATGTCATTTTAGTCGATTAGATCTCAGTCCTGTTCCATGACTTGACAGTTTGTAGTGTAGTACTTCAATTCACTTTATCTTCTCCCGATAAACCTACCAGCTGAGAGATAAAACCATAACTGTTCACTTATACTTTTAAAATTGGCTAAAGGCGATACAACCGTATCGGCTATTTTTTGTTCTAAAGATGATACACACAATATCGGCTATTTCACGCTAGAGGCGATACAACAATATCGGCTGCTTTCTCCAACTTCTTTCCTTTATTCTGAAGGCGATTTTCATTCGATCGGCTATATTATATCCAAGTTATGGCTATAATTAAGATCCAACTTCAACACTTGGATAAAATCTCTTAAGGTATCTGCCATTGATAGCCCTTGCAAGCTCTTCTCCAAATAACGTTTTTAATATGTACGCGTTGCCAGGTGCACAACTAACCACTCGAAAAGGTCCCTCCCAATTCGGAGACCACTTGCCGAATGTTTTATTTTTTGTACCAACCGGCAATATTGTTTTCCAAACTAAATCTCCTTCTGCAAACTGCTTGACCTTAACCTTCTTGTTGTAATACTTGGCAACACGCATTTTATTCTTCTCAATATTTTCCAAGGCTTTGAGACGTATTAAATGCAAATCTTCTAATTCATCCATCATCAAATTCTTATAATCTTTTTTCTCAAAGTCCTTTTGCAACTCAACTCTCCTTGATCCCGATCGCAATTCCTAAGGCATTACAATTGTGTCCATAAACCAACTCATATGGAGATGCTTGTGTAGATCCATGGCAAGCCATTCGGTAAGCCCACAATGCATCATTAAGGACCAAGTGCCATCTTCTTGGCTTCTCATCAATCTTCTTTTGGATGATCTTGATCATAGTCTTATTTGACGCCTCTGCTTGGCCATTGGCTTGTGCATAATAAGGAGAAGAATTATACAACTTTATTCCCATGCTTTCGGCAAAGTCACAAAACTCTGAAGAAGTGAACTGAGTCCCTTGATCAGTTGTTATGGTCTGTGGGATCCCAAATCTGTGAATTATATGCTCTTTAACAAAGCTGACCATATTTTCTGATGTAACTGTTTTCAAAGGAATAGCTTCAACCCACTTGGTAAAATAATATGTAGCCAAAAGCACAAACTTGTGTCCCTTGCTGGATGGAGGATTAATCTGCCCAATTAAATCTATACCCCATCCTCTGAATGGCCAAGGTTTGATTATGGGGTTTAAAGCAGATGCAGGTGCTCTCTGAACATTACCAAATATCTGACAATCTCGACACCCTTTGTAATATTCAAAGCAATCCTCCAACATAGTCGGCCAAAAGTACCCCGTTCTTCCCGATTATCCACTTCATTCGGTAAGCCGACTGATGTGCACCACAAGCCCCTTCATGAACTTCAAACATAATCTTCTTAGCCTCATCTTGACTTAAGCATTTGAGCAACACTCCATCTATAGACTTGTAGTACAGTTGATCATCAAGAAGCACAAACTTGAGGGCCTTATACCTGAGCTTTCGGGAAACTCTTTGAGATGGGTCTTTCAGATAACTGATAATATCACTTCTCCAATCATTATCTACTTGATCAGTACTAAAAGCACACTCTTCAATAGCGAAAACCTCCTGATTTTCACGATATCCAGAAGCAGTTTGAGCTAACTTGTTGGCTTCTCCATTGTGCTCTCTAGGGATATAATGCAAAGTAACTATCGAAAAACTTTTCAAAAGTTCTCGACACTCTTCATGATATTTTCTCAATACATCATTCTTGCATTCATATTGCCCTGTTAACTGATTGATCACCAATTCAGAGTCACCAAATACTTCAATAGCTATGGCTTTTGCCTCTATCAGTAACCGAAGGCCTCTAAGCAAAGCTTCATACTCTGCTTGATTGTTAGTGATAGGATATTCAATTGAAAAAGCAAACTCAAATGTATTTCCACGTGGAGATATCAAAAGAATACCAGCACCACCACCTTTGTCACATGATGATCCATCGAAAAATAATGCCCACGGGGCAATGTTAACCATATCAACAGATAAATCACGATGCTGAGTAATAAAATCGGCAATTACCTGTCCTTTCACTGCTTTTGCCGATTCATACCTCAGATTAAACTCTGACAGTGCTAATACCCATTTGCCGATCCTTCCATTTAAAATCGGCATTGATAACATGTGCTTAATTACATCAAAACTAGATATTACCACGCATTCGGCATTTAACAAATAGTGCCGAAACTTCGTGCATGAGTAATAAACACATAGACAAAGCTTTTCTATAGCCGAATACCTTGTTTCAGGATCTAATAGTTTTCGGCTAAGGTATGCGACTACCCTTTCTTTTCCATCAAATTCTTGCATAAGGGCCGATCCTATTGTTAGGCTATCGGCCGCCACATACAGCTTGAAAGGCTTTTTAAGTTGTGGAGGTACCAGTACTGGTGGTGCCTTCATATACTCTTTGATCTCATCAAAAGCCTTTTGCTGCATGTCACCCCAAACAAATTTCTGATCTTTCTTGAGCTTCAACAATGGAGAGAATGGTAATACTCTTTCTGATAAATTGGATATAAACCTTCTCACGAAATTGATCTTGCCAAGCAATGATTGCAACTCTGTGAGGTTAGTTGGGGGCACAATCTTGTCTATTGCTTCCATGCTTTTCTTTCCAACTTCTATCCCTCCTTTGTGAATCAAAAATCCTAAGAATTCACCAAACGAGACTCCAAAAGCACATTTATTTGGATTCATCTTTAAACCATGTCTTCTTGTGCACTCAAAAGTCTTCCTTAAATCGGCTAAATGTCCTTCATGGTCTCTCGGATTTGACCACCACATCATCAATGTAAATCTCCACAATCTTGCCGATCAACTCATGAAAGATATAATTCATGGCTCTCTGATAAGTTGCACCAGCATTTTTCAATCCAAATGTCATAACTATCCATTCAAATAGACCAATATGACCAGGACATCTGAATGCAGTTTTTGCAATGTCTTCAACTGCCATGAAAATCTGATTATAGCTAGCATTGCCATCCATAAAGCTGATAACTTCATAACCTGCTGCTGCATCCACCAGCAAATCAGCAACTGGCATTGGATAACCATCCATAGGAGTAGCCTTGTTAAGATCTCTGAAGTCTATGCATACTCTCATCTTTCCATTCTTTTTGTAGACAGGTACTATGTTTGAAATCCATTCTGCATACCTGCATGGCCGAATAAAGTTTGCTTCAATCAATCTTTCAACCTCTTTCTTTACATCGGCCAATACCTCCTCTTTATAAATCTTCCGTGGAGGTTGTTTGAAAGGACGAAAACCAGGCTTAATGGGTAGCTTGTGCTCAACAATCGATCGATCTAACCCTGGCATCTCTGTATAATCCCAAGCAAAACAATCTTTAAACTCTTCCAAAGAACTCTACTAGCTTCACTTTGTATTCTGGGTCTAAATTTGCACCGATGTACATCGGCCTTGGCTTTGAACTCACCAACATCAATTTCTTCTAACTTATCGGCCGACATGAAACCACGACCCGGTTTGCCTTTGTTGCCGTCGATTGGATTGCCTATTAAAAATTACCGTCGAGCTGATCGCTTGGATCGGCCGTTGATCTCGTTGAACACATTGACGGTACCTTCTTTCCACTTTTTACCCGAAAGGCGCCTAGCCCATCATACTCCCGATGCAGGCTTCGGCAGCGACACTTACCGAATCATCGGCTTGAACAACTTCAACATCATCTCCAATCCACTGGATGAGAATTTGGTGCATGGTTGAAGGTATGGAGCAGTTTGCATGGATCCAATCCCTTCCTAGAAGCATACTGTATGCCCCCTTGCCATCAATAACAAAGAAAGTTGTGATCAGAGTTTTGGATCCAACCATTAGTTCAACGTGCACAGCTCCACGAGTATCAGAGGCATTGCCAGCAAAATCTCTGAGGATCATGTCAGTCTGCAATAAGTCCTCATTTGTCATCCCAAGCTTCCTGAACGTTGTATAGGGCATAATATTGATAGCAGCCCCTCCATCAACAAGCATCTTGGTCAAAGGCTTGCCATTGACATATCCTTTCAAATACAAGGGCTTTAAGTGACGATTTTTAACTGGCTTATCAAAGACTGCTTGCCGAGTCAACACAAGTTGAGCCATCAGGTCTCGGCATTCAGTTTCATCAAAATCTGAATACACTTCATCCTGAACATCTTGATCTTCAGGAGCTCTAAACTCCAATGGGATGAAGAACACCATGTTAGCATCAGCCGAGGGACCCTGTCCATCATCCTTTTTCTTAGGACGCCACACTGGCTTCTTTTCGGCTAATTCCTATTTCAGCTCTTGATTCCTCAAACGCTGAACTCTTCTTTTCTGGCTTTTCCTCAAACCAGGAGGACACCATTGACCTCTTTGCCATCTATATGAGCTTTCTTCTGCATTGCGAGCACTGCTATGAACCCAGGCTTGATCCGCAATTCTTTTCCTTTGATGTCCATCAAAACTGTTTATTTTTAAGCGCCGATCGTCCTCAGGAACTCTTATTCCAAGTCTATCATGGACGGGACGGTTGACTCGAGATTGCTCGTACTCGAATACGATCACACGCATTCGGGCGCTTGTTTCTAGCGAGCAATTTCAAGCCTTCATTCCAACAATGTCTGAAGAAGGAACAGTTCCAATGCGACTGCTCTTGCTCTCTCCTATGCTCTTCCTGTTCTCTTCGGTGCACTTCTACTTCATATCTCCGACGCTCTGCCATGATCCTGTGCTCCTCTTCAATGTACTGCTGCTCTTCATCATACTCTATCTTCTTTTCTCTCTGCCACTTATTCAACAAGTGTCGTGCTGTAACTCTGCGCTTTAGCTCAGCATGTATTCGGCAACTCCCCTTGGTTGCATCTGAAGTCTGGCCCTTCTCTGTTCGGCTATTTCTGAACCGAACTTGCTACACTTCTTCCTTGGTAACTTGCCGATCAGGGTCAACAGCACCACTTTCTTTGGCTCTCTCAGAGGTCAGAACTTTCATCTTTCCCTTTTCTTTGGACTCACTAGCATCAACCATACCTATAGAGAAAGAAATCATGTTACTGGGAAACGGCCGATTATCCACTTTCATCTTGCCGTCGAACCTCAAGTGTCCATCTTGAATCGCTTTACAATCTTCACCCCGAACACTCGGGCAGTCATTGATATGATGAGAGCTAGTATCATGATACCCACAATACTTCTTATCCTTCACTCCTTCCGGGCGCACATGGGATGTCCTTCGGGCGCGCCTTAATGCATCCTTCCTTTATCGGATACGAAAGAGCCTCATCGCTTTGCCGACATCAAAATCATAGGACCCTTTCGCGCTTCACCCATCGCTGACTAACCAAAGTAGGCTCCTTTGTCCAATTCAGTTCTGCAGCAGCCACTTCGTCTTCATCTTCATATTCAGATGCTTCCTCCAAAAAGCCTTGATACATGTCAATGGTTGCACTGCTCTTCTGAAAGCGAGCATCTCTCCTGAATCCCTGAGCCTGGTTACTCATTGCTGTCAATCTCTGTGCAAGCTGCCCAAGGTCTTCAAACTCCATGCCGAATAGCTTATCCCTGATGTGTGGCAACATGCCTGCAATGACCAACTGTGGGAGCTGATCATCAGGTATATTCAGAGAGTAGCACATGTTCTTGGCTTCTCTGAATCTGCGAAGATGCTCCATTGGTGTTTCAGTAGTCTTCATCCTCATAGCCCACAGATCAACCATCTTCTTTTCATTGGTCCCCGTATAGAAGTATGCATGGAATTTTTGCTCCAATTCTGCCCATGTTCCAATGGAATTGGCCGGCTGTGATGCAAACCATGTGAAATCCGGCCCTGTTAGAGACATAGGAAAATATCTGATTCTCCGAGCTTCATCACTAGCAGCTGTTGACACAAAATGTGGCGCACCGTGTCTCACACACAGCAAGCCGGAAAGCCTAGCTTCAATCGGGTGCCCGGGCGTCAGAATCCGGAAGCGTACCAGTCGATTTGACCTGAAAGTCGACAAGGGATAAAACGGTAAGATCATAACCGGAACGTCTTTGGGTGAGACCCGCAGTTCCATCTTTATGGCCCCGGCCACTTACAACGACACATAGCTATAGAAGCTATCTCGCCAACATGTTTGTAATTCATTCGGCTAATGTAACGTGAATGATGTGAATAGAACTGAACCGCCGAATACATGTATATGAAGACATGTTTGAAAAGATTAAATCATCAAAGCATATCAAACTTTATCTCGATTTAAAGCATCATCAAGCACTAATAATTAAGGATAAGTAACTTATAAATATAAATCTACTAAACAACACATGCATAGGTTACTCCAACTAGTCTGCCGCACATCTAGTCTTCATAAACCCGTCGAGTATAAACCCAAGCAAGCTAATCCACCGCATGATACCACTCACTATAAATCTACACCACTCCCTACTCTTAGATCAATCCACCGCATGATACAATCTAACAAGAAAGAGCTAAAAGCACGTAATTATCTAACAGATCTATAAACACTCGTCACATGTATAAGCATAACCGTGTCGGCAAGATTGCCGAATCGGGGTCCATGAAGAAGGAACAGACAAGTAATAAGTAAAAGAAACCTATCAGATTAAACCGATCTCTAGTCCACCGGATGACTAGCTCTAGAGTAACCCAAAGACCTGCATCTGCCGCACGGTACCCGGTCCTGTCAAGGCTTATTCTACATTAAACGTGAATGAACCCGCAACACGTGACAATCTAGATCGATCCATCTAATTCGGCTATACAAGCATGTGATCTATCTATCAAGAGCCGAACCGTATCGATCTAGATTGGGCAAAAGAGTGTGTGCAAACATATAAAATAGATATAAAAGCATGCAACACGTGATAACTTAATGAATCTATTAGATCTTGCCAAATCTAAGAGAGCCGATAACTATCTTTACTCGTGTCTTAATCCGCCGCACGATACAAGGCACAAGCAAAAACTTCCCATCATTAAGCTTAAATCCGCCGCACGATACTAAGCAAAACGGATGAGACTACTTGCATCATAATCTAAATCCGCCGCACGATACTAGACATGATAGCAAGGTTGCCGGGACTTACGGAGGTCGACGGATCGATTGGCCCTATCGAAGAACTCGACGACACGACTAAAGGACTCGAAGGGTGGCACGTAGCCGGTTGTATTGAATTGGTTGTGAACCCCTATTACAATGGTCGAGGGTTTATATTTATACCCTGGACAGAACATGAGTCCTAAGCATTTACGAACTATCTAAACAAAATTGGAAAGATACAAATATGCTAACTATAACCATAATCGGAGTCCTTGACTATCACGACTCCTTCCCCTTCTGGTCAGCTTCCTCTTTCCTTCTTTCGCCTTCAAACGAAGCCGTTACCGACCGCTTGATCATTTGCCGAACATACGAAAATTAGCCGACCGCATATGCATTTGCCAAATCGCTCTCTCTGCTCCCTGCGGGCCCACCTGTCATATTCCTGACCAAATTCTGGTGTTAACACATGCCCCCTCAATTTCGAGATAAAAGGGTTTTATTTCAAAATTGACCAAGCGCCTTTCTCCTAGGTCAGTACCACCACCGCAGCCGCCGCCTGAGATCTCTCTGCTTAATGGCGACGGAGTCTTCAATCAGTTCCATCATGGTGACAGGAACTCAAGAGGAGCTCCTGGAGGTAACCCTACTTGCTTCACCCATTCGGCAACTCTCTGGAATCAGTTTCCGGATGCACTTTTTGATCCATTCGCTTTATTTTTTCTAAAGGAAATGAAGAACGAGATTTTGATCTCCAATACTGCGTGCCCTGGATCATTTTTCCTTGGTCCACTGGGAAACTCCAATCCGCGGGAATTTATTGAAAAAGAAACCCTGAGGATCCCTTTCAAATCTAGGATTGCTCCCCCAAATAGATGGCCGAATACCTTCAAAACATGGCCTCTCCCTTCAATTACTGGATGGCGCAACTGGTACTGTAGGATGCAGTCCAGGAACAGTGATTTTTGGGAATCTCAGGATATTCAGCACTGTTTGGAACTTTCCTTAGCTGAAATGCCAAGAAATGACTCCCTCCTGATAGTCGCTTCCCATTTTTGGTCTGATGCCATCAATGCATTCATCTTTGGTCATGGTCCCATGTCAATCACTCTGTCAGATATTTTCATGATGACCGGTTTGAACATCACCAAGCCAACACACCCCTTCAAATTCAAAAGCACCAGCTCTCAGAGGGCAGTCAAGCCAGGAGGAGGTTGGGCCAAATACATTCAGACTTATGCCTCAACTGGCACTGTGTCTGACAAAGAGTATAAGGCTTTTATGAACATGTGGTTATGCAGATTCATCTTCTGTGGCAAGTCCAATGAGCCCACTCTGAATCATATAGTGATGGCTGAAGAATTAGCTGCAGGCAAGCTGATTCCTTTGGGCAAATATCTCTTGGGAGCAGTCTACCACATGATGCACCAAATTACTGTCCAAATGCGGAGTCAAGGTGAAATCTCCTGTGTCAATGGTCCATGGTGGCTTGTTCGATGTGGTTGCACCGTATATGCATCAGATCGTCTCAGTTGATCTTCACAACCTGAATTTTCCCTCAATCAATTTTGCTGAAGGTGAAGACCCCAAATATAAATCTTGTCAGACATGGAGAGGCTGCATCTTCCATTGTCATTGATTTGGACATTGGTCATCTCTTCAAGATTTTCTACAAAGGATTCAACCACATAGTCTGGTTCCCCTATAGAGAGAATGAAGATCTAACTCTCCCTTGCAGATTCAGCTATGAACTGGGCTGCATAGACACTGATTCCAAGGATATTTATAACTCCTTTATCAAGCCCTGTGCTCTACCAGCAGAATTTCATCATGGTCGTTTGATAAATTCAACCTATGAATTTTACAATCCCAATATGGTCGCTAGGCAGCTTGGACTTGGTCAATTACCCCCAAGGCCATATTTTTCGACATCATCGGCCCGAGAGTCACTAACGAATATCACCGAGGCCAATAAGGTTTTTAATCTTGGGTCTAATCTTCCAAGATATGAACCCAACCCTCGGTGATAATCGACACGTCCACTCCTCATTCAACCTCTAGTGGAAAGAATGGCATTCTCATATCTTCAGAGCACAAGTTCATCCTCTGTGCCAGGTTTTGATGCCTTCATTCATTTCTGATGATGAGGTAAGCTTCCTATCCTTTCATACCTCTATCCTGTGTCTAAATATTCTTTTGAACAGGACACTGTTCCTCCAAGTCCTCCAAAAGTTCTATATTGGCAACCTGGCCCCAAGGCCGCTCTGGGACATGATGCTCCAAGTTTAGCAGTGTTTAACAAGACACCTGCTGAGGGTGCAGTGCTCCTGAAGGACCTCAAGAGAAAATCTACATCCTCCCCCATCAAGGACACTGCTATCCCAAAAAAATCAAGATCAAAGAAGGCTAAGCCACCTCAGGTATGCATATTCTTAACCTCTTCATCACCACTTGCAAAATGCATCTGTATTTACTGCTTATTCAACAGATACAGGCTAGTCCTCAGAGTTCTAACAAAGTAGTGAATCTGGAAACTCCTCCTGAAGTCTCTACTGGCCAAGTAAACGCCAATGAGCCTGTCAGCAACCTTTGTGTGTATCTATACTCGTCATTTTATCCCTTTGTTTGCACACCAATCTCACTTTATATTCTGACTCATATAAACAAGGAGGAACAGCAGAAGAGACTTTTCTTCATCAGGCAGGTGATCAAGCAGGTAACCAAGGAGGAGTAGCAGAAGAAATTCCCTCTCACCAGGTTGAAGAACAAAGAGAGGCAGAAAAAGAAATTCCTCCTCATCAGTCAGGAGCAACAACAGAAAAAACTCTTGTCCAAGATGTGCCAGACTCGACACTTCTGACAATTCAAGATATATCAACAAGTCATGATACTTCCATTCATGAAGCAACAACTGTATCGATCACTCAAAGCTTTGATGCTACCCAGGAGGCTATTGATCAAGTCTTTGCCGAAGAGGTATTATCTTGATCTCTCTTGATCGTTTCCCATATGAATTGAAATACTTGGTTAAATAGACTTCTCTCGTTCATCATCGACACCGCTTGCTCTCAACAGGCAGTTTTTCCCTTATTGTGGAAGAATTTGCCGATGACGATGAAGTTTCTTCTAATCGGCAATTATCATCAGAGAGTCAGGCTAAACTGAAAGCCATAATCTCATTCTTAGAGAGGGACATCGTCGACTTGACCGAGAATCGATAAGATAAGGGAAATAGCGTAGAACCAATTGGCCAAGAGTTCCCTTCGATCTTAAGGCTGCCATAAACGCCTTGTCTCATCTTGATGACCACTTTGCCATTATCAAGAGAGCTCATAAAAATACATCCGACAAGGCTGTTTTGGAGAATGATAAGGTAACCAAAGAACAAGCAAGTCAAGGAGCTCTACTCGATTTCAAGTCAACCAAACATTCATGGGATACTCGGAGCCGTGAATCGCAAAATATGAGAAATGAGAGGATCAAATTGGCAGCTCGGTTGGCTCAATTGGATGCTAACATTCAATCTCATGAAGCCAAACTTGCTACTCTGCCATCTCTTGATTCGGCTAAAACCAAAATAACATCTCTTGTCAAGGAAACCAAGCAAATCAAGAGCAGGCTGCTACAAATCCAAGATTCTGAGGTTGAAAACAAGAAAGCCCTTGATGAAGTCAACGAGAATCAAAATCGATGCCCCGAATATCATTAATTCTTATTTGAATGTGTAAACCTCTCGGCTTGTAGGGTGAAATATGTAAACATTATGTCCTGAATGTACCATATTTGGCAACATTTCATTCCCTTTGATTCGTTATTTTTTGTTTTTTCTCTTTCTGCTTTCTGTCATCATTCGGCTTCTCCGAATATGACTCCGTATCACGGATACGTATATTATCCAAACGCGACCGCCTGTAGACTTAAGCACACGTCTTTAGCCGAATAGCTCTCACTCAGCCTTTTAGCCGACCGCAGGCTTGGCAACCGAATCACCAGTAGTAATGGGCTCGGCCCAATCCAACATCGGCCCATAGATGTGAAAAACCCTATCTCGTCGCTTGGCTTTCCCGTAGTCTCACCACGGCTCCCAACATTCATAAATAGGGCCAGTCGGTTCCCACCATCATCACATCCAAGCATAAGCAGTTGCCATCATCTCTTCCACTTCCTCTTCCATCCTAATCTCAAAAAACCCCAACCACCACCGATGGCGAGCGGCGGCGACCGTGGCAAGCGTCCTGCCCAGGACGAGGTGGAGGGAAGCAGCAACCGGCGCCGGCGGTGAGATCTTCAACCTTTTGAGTTGTGCTGCCCGATTTCCTTTACCCGATCTGGGTTTCTGCCCCCTTGCGGTCGTTCATCTTCTTGATCCGTTTCAGGGTTGTCGGGAACACCGGCGACTACGTCGCCAATTTCCGGAGGCATGCTGCTCCGGCTGGCGCTCCGACCTCTGCTTCCGCCCCTGCCCCCACTCCTGCAGCGGACGTGGCGGAGGGAAGCAACCGCGGCGGCCGTCGCCTGCAGTAAGGAGACAACTTCTTCACCCTGTCTGCGGTTTTTATTTTTTAGCCGATCTTGATTGCATCTTGTTCGTAGGACGGCGAGGATCAGCACCGGCCAATGGCATTTCCTGGCGCCGGCTACGGCGTTCAACGCACCTGCCCCCGCGCCGGCGCCGGCTCCAGCTCCGGCGCCGGCCTCTGCCTCAGCCTCGTCGGGGTCCTCCTCCGGCAGCTCGTACCGCCCTATATGGGATAGGGACGACGAGGAGATCCCGGCGTACACCCGCTACGACGCCGCCGCATACCGCCGCGAGAGGGACGAGGCGCGGGAGCTTCTTGGTGAAGAAACCAAGAAGTTCGGGATCGCCCAGCTGGAATGGGAGGACAATTGCCGGCAGCTGAGCGAGGCCATCACCAGTATTTGCTCTTCAATCATTGCTTCGATTCCCGTTCTTCCCAATTCGTTTGCTCACTGGTCTGTCTTGTTTTTTCTTTGCAGACCTCACCGCGGAGCTGGACCGCCTGAAGTTGGCGGCGACGGCGGTGGCCAATCAGGTGAACGCTAGTGGGGCGACCGTGGCGGATCGCCTTGAGGCGATGCCTGGTCAGATCGACCGGGCCGCTCTTCATGGCGTGCGTCTTGGCACCTCCCTCGGCCTGGCGGGTATGTCGTCCTGGACCGGGGACGACTATGCTCCGATGCCGACCGGCTTCCGGGGCGGGCTTCCCCACGAGGTCGATGGCATCGAGGGCCTCCTGGCGGAGTACGACGACCACGCCGACGCCATGGCCAACGCCACCAACCCGGAGTCCGTCCTCAACAAGCTCTTCACCGAAGAAGAGGAGTAGCTTGTATTAGGATTGGCGCGGTTGTAATAAAAAACATTTAAATGAAGAATGTTGGTCCTCTCCTGTTCTTGCTTATCTGTGATGATGTTTGTCTGTCGCATTTGTTTGCGAATTTTAATCCCTTAGCTAGAATTTGACTGCAACATTCTTCCCGAACGAAATCTTCCCGAACGCATGACGTTAACTTAGTCGATTAGATCTCGGCCCTGTTCCATGACTTGACAGTTTGTAGTGTAGTACTTCAATTCACTTTATCTTCTTCCGATGAACCTACCGGTTGAGAGATAAAATCAAACTGTTCATTTATACATAAAAATTGGCTAAAGACGATACAGCTGTATCGGCTATTTCTGTTCTGAAGACGATACGCACGATATCGGCTATTTTTTGCACTAGAGGCGATACAATAATATCGGCTACTTTCTCCAACTTCTCTCCTTTATTCTGAAGGCGATTTTTACTCAATCGGCTACATCACACCTAAGTCACTGTCATGATCAAGATCCGACTTCAACACTTGGATAAAACCTTTTAAGATACCTGCCATTGATGGCTCTTGTGAGCTCTTCTCCAAGTAATGTTTTTAATATGTACGCGTTGCCGTGTGCACAACCGACCACTCGAAAATGTCCTTCCCAATTTGGAGACCACTTGCCGAATTTTTATCTTTTGTACCAATCGGCAATATTGTTTTCCAAACTAAATCTCCCTCTCAAATTGTTTTACTTTAACCTTCGTGTTGTAATATTTGGCAATACGCATCTTATTTTTCTCAATGTTTTCCAAAGCTTTAAGACGAATCAAATGCAAATCTTCCAATTCATCCATCATCAAATCCTTATAATCTTTATCTCACAAATCCTTTTGCAATTCAACTCTCCTTGATCCCGATTGCAACTCCCAAGGCATTACAAAGATTATGTCCATAAACCAACTCATATGGAGATGCTTGTGTGGATCCATGGCAAGCCATTCGGTAAGCCCACAATGCTTCATTAAGGACCAAGTGCCACTTTCTTGGCTTCTCATTGATCTTCTTCTGGATGATTTTGATCATGATCTTATTTGATGCCTTTGCTTGGCCATTGGCTTGCGCATAATAAGGAGAAGAATTATATAACCTTATCCCCATGCTTTCGGCAAAGTCACAAAATTCTGATGAAGTAAACCGACTTCCCGATCGCTTGTTATAGTTTGTGGGATCCCGAATCGTGAATAATATGTTCCTTAACAAAGCTGACCATATTCTCTGATGTGACTGTCTTTAAAGGGATAGCTTCAACCCACTTGGTGAAATAATCTGTTGCCAGCAACACAAATTTGTGTCCTTTGCTAGATGGAGGATTGATCTCGCCCAATTAAATCTATGCCCCATCCTCCGAACGGCCAAGGCTTGATTATGGGATTCGTCGGCGATGCAGCGCTCTCGAATATTACCAAATATTTGACAATCTCGACACCCCTTAATATTCAAAGCAATCTTCTAACATAGTCGGCCAAAAATACCCCGTCCTTCCGATTATCCACTTCATTCGGTAAGCCGACCGATGTGCACCACAAGCCCCTTCATGTACCTCAAACATAACCTTCTTAGCCTCCTCTTGACTCAAGCACTTGAGCAATACTCCATCTATAGACTTGTAGTATAATTGACTATCAAGAAGCACAAACTTGAGAGCTTTATACCCGAGCTTTCGGAGACCTTCGAGATGGATCTTTCGATAACCGACAATAGCACTCTCCGGTCATCGTCTATCGATCACAATTGAAAGCACTTTCTTCTATTGCAAAAACTTCATGATTTTCCCGATATCCGAGGCGGTTTGAGCCAATTTATTTGCTTCTCCATTGTGCTCTCTGGGTATATGATGCAAAGTTACTACTGAAAAACTTTTCAGAAGTTCCTGACACTGTTCATGATATTCTTGCAATACGTCGTTTTTGCATTCATATTGTCCCGTCAACTGATTGATCACCAATTCAGAATCACCAAATACCTCGATAGCAACAACTTTCAGCTCTATTAACAACCGAAGCCCTCTAAGCAAAGCCTCATACTCCGCTTGATTGTTAGTGACAGGATATTCAATTGAAAAAGCAAGCTCAAATGTCTTTCCATGTGGGGATATCAAAAGAATACCAGCACCACCACCTTTGTCACATGATGACCCATCAAAAAATAATGCCCATGGGGCAATGTCAACCATATCAATAGATGAACCACGATGCTGAGTAATAAAATCGGCAATTATCTGTCCCTTCACTGCTTTTGCCGACTCATACCTCAGATTAAACTCGAGTGCTAATACCCATTTGCCGATCCTTCCATTTAAAATCGGCATTGATAACATGTGCTTAATTACATCAAAATTAGACACCACCACACATTCAGCATTTAACAAATAGTGCCGAAACTTGGTACATGAGTAATAAACACACAGACAGAGTTTTTCTATAGCCGAATACCTTGTTTCAGGATCTAACAATTTTCGGCTAAGGTAAGCTATTACCCTCTCTTTTCCATCAAACTCTTGCATAAGGGCCGATCCTATTGTTAGGTTATCGGCCGCCACATACAGCTTGAAAGGCCTCTCAAGTTGTGGAGGTACCAATACTGGTGGTGCCTTCATATACTCTTTGATCTCATCGAAAGCCTTCGCCGTATATCACCCCAAACAAATTTCGATCCTTCTTGATCTTCAATAATGGAGAGAAAGGTAACACTCTTTCTGATAAGTTAGATATGAACCTTCTTATGAAATTGATCTTGCCTAGCAATGATTGCAACTCTGTGAGGTTAGTTGGGGGCACAATTTTGTCTATCGCCTCCATGCTCTTTTTCCCAACTTCTATCCCTCCTTTGTGGATCAAGAACCCCAAGAACTCACTAGCCGAGACTCCAAAAGCACATTTATTTGGATTCATCTTCAAACCATGCCTTCTTGTGCACTCCAAAGTCTTCCTTAAATCGGCTAAATGTCCTACATGGTTTCTGGATTTGACCACCACATCATCAATGTAAATTTCTACAATCTTGCCGATCAACTCATGAAAGATATAGTTCATGGCTCTCTGGTAAGTTGCACCAGCATTTTTCAATCCAAATGTCATCACTATCCATTCAAATAATCCAATGTGACCAGGGCACCTGAATGCAGTTTTTGCAATATCTTCAACTGCCATGAAAATCTGATTGTAACCAGCATTGCCATCCATAAAGCTGATGACCTCATAACCTGCTGCTGCATCCACTAGCAAATCGGCAACTGGCATTGGATAACCATCCAGAGGAGTAGCTTTGTTGAGATCTCGAAATCTATGCATACTCTCATCTTTCCATTCTTTTTGTAGACAGTACTATATTTGAAATCCAATCGCATACCGCATGGCCGAATAAAGTTTGCTTCAATCAGGTCTTTCAACTTCTTTCTTTACATCGGCCAATACCTCCTCTTTATAAATTTTCCGTGGAGGTTGTTTGAAAGGACGAAACCCAGGTTTTATAGGCAACTTATGTTCAACAATTGATCGATCCAATCCAGGCATCTCTGTGTAATCCCAAGCAAAACAATCTTTAAACTCTTTCAGCAACTCTATTAATTTCAATTTATATTCGGGTCTAAATTTGCACTTGATATACATCGTCCTTGACTTTGTGCTATCACCAACATCGATTTCTTCTAACTTGTCGGCCGACATGAAACCACGACCCAATTTGCCTTTGTTGCCATCGATTGGATTGCCCATTAAAAATTACCGTCGAGCCGATTTGCTTGGATCGGGTTGTTGATCTCGTCGAACACATTGACAGGACCTTCTTTCCACTTTTTACCCGAAAGGCAATCTTGTCCATCGTACTCCCAATAAGCAGGTTCGGAAGTAGCAACACTTACTGAATCGTCAGCTTGAACGACTTCTACATCGTCTCCAATCCATTGAATAAGAATCTGATGCATAGTTGAGGGTACACAACAGTTGGCATGAATCCAATCTCTTCCCAGAAGCATGCTATATGCCCCCTTGCCATCAATGACAAAGAAAGTAGTGATCAAAGTCTTGGATCCAATCATCAGTTCCACGTGTACAGCTCCACGAGTGTCGAAGCGTTGCCGCAAAATCTCTAAGGATCATGTCGATCACGCAATAAGTCTTCACTTGTCATCCCAAGCTTTACGAAAGTAGCATAGGGCATAATATTAATAGCAGCCCCTCCATCAACAAGCATTTTGGCCAAAGGCTTGCCATTGACATATCCCTTTAGATACAATGGCTTCAGATGGCGATTTTTAATTGGCTTGTCGAAGACTGCTTGCCGAGTCAACACAAGTTGAGCCATCAGGTCTCGGCACTCAGTTTCATCAAAGTCTGAGTATACTTCATCTTGAACTTCTTGGTCCTCGGGAGCTCTAAACTCCAATGGAATGAAGAACACCATGTTAGCATCAGCCGAAGGACCCTGTCCATCGTCCTTTTTCTTAGGATGCCATACTGGCTTCTTTTCGGCTAATTCTTGCTTCAGCTCTTGGTTTCTCAAACGCTGAACCCTTCTTTTCTAGCTTTTCCTCAAACCAGGAGGACACCATTGACCTCTTTGCCACCTGTATGAGCTCTCTTCTACATTATGAGCACTGCTGTGAGCCCAAGCTTGATCTGCAAATCTTTTCTTTTGATATCCATCAAAATTATTTATTTTTATGCGCTGATCGTCCTCAAGAACTTTCATTCCAAGCCTGTCATGGACGGGTCGACGGTTGACTCGAGATTCGGGGCAATTGTTTTTAGCGAGGCAACTTCAAGCCTTCATTCCAACAAGTCGAAGAAGGAACAGGTTCCAATGTGACTTGCTCTTGCTCCCTCATAAACTCTTCTTGCTCTCTTTGACGCACTTCTGCTTCGTACCTCCGACGCTCTGCCATGAACCTGCGCTCTTCTTCAATATACTGCTGTTCCTCATCATACTCTAACCTCTTCTCTCTTTGCCATTTGTTCAACAGGTGTCGCGCTGTAACTCTGCGTTTCGGCTCTGCATGCATTCGGCAATCTTCCTGAACTGCTTTTGAAGTCGACCCTTCTCTCGTTCGGTTATTTCGAACCGAACTCGCTGCACTTCCTCCTTGGTAACTTGCCGATCGGGGTCAACAAGCACCACTCTCTTTGGCTCTTTCGAGGTTAGAACCTTTACCTTTCCCTTTTCTTTAGATTCACCGGCATCAACCATGCCTATAAAGAAACCATATTCTCGAGGAACGGGCGTTCATCTACTTTCATCTTGCCATTAAATTTCAAGTGCCCATCTTGAATAGCTTTCTGAATTTTTACTCGAACACTCGGCAATCATTAACATGATGAGAGCTTGTGTCATGATATCCACAAGACTTCTTATCCTTTACTCCTTCGGGCGTAGCATAGGATGTCCTTACGCGTTTGATACGTCCCTCTTGAATCAAATACAAAAAGAGTTTATCTCCTTTTGACATCAAAATCATAAGATCCCTTTTGCGCTTCACCCATCGTGACCAAAGTAGGCTCTTTCGTCCGGTTCAGCTCTATGAGCAGCCACTTCATCTTCATCTTCATATTCGATGCTTCTTCTAGAAATCCTTGATACATGTCAATGGTTGCACTTGTTCTTCCGAAAACGAGCATCTCTTCGAACCCTTGGGCTTGATTGCTCATTGCTTGTCAACTTTTGTGCAAGCTGTCCAAGGTCTTCAAACTCCATGCCAAATAGCTTATCTCTGATATGTGGCAGCATGCCTGCAATGACCAATTGTGCGAGTTGATCATCGGGAATAGTCAGAGAATAGCACATGTTCTTCGCTTCTCTGAATCTACGAAGATACTCCATTGGTGTCTCAGTTGTCTTCATCCTCATAGCCCAAAGATCAACCATTTTCTTCTCATTGGTTCCTGTATAAAAGTATGCATGGAACTTTTGCTCCAATTCTGCCCACGTACCAATGGAATTAGCCGGCTGTGATGCAAACCATGTAAAAGCCGGCCCTGCCAGAGACATAGGAAAATATCTAATCCTCCAAGCTTCATCACCAGTAGCTTCTCCAAGTTGCATCAGATATCTGCTGATATGCTCAATGGTACTGGTATCATCCTGACCAGAGAACTTGGTCAAATCTGTTGGTGGCTTAACTCTTGGTGGAAGAGCTACCCTATTGTACCACTCTGGGAAAGGAGATTTGTATGCATATGTCTGATGCTTTGGTTTCAGGCCGAATTGATTCTGCATCATATCAGCCATTCTGCTTAGGAGGACATCATTTGCATCTTGCGCTCCCTGTCTCCTAGAAGGTACTCCTGATGCACTCCCGTACCCAGATTCGGCAAAGCATTCGAGCACCGTAATCGTAAATTCATTGTACCCATCTCCATAGATACTCTTCTGCAATCTATTTGCCACTGGGGAGATCTTGTAAGCAGATGCAGGTATGTCTATTGTTGCACCAAAAGCTACTTGACCATGAGTTTGCTGCTCGGTCACGGGAGGCTTTTCTTTTTCATCATAAGCAGCTCCATCCTTGCTTGTGCCGATCATCTCTCCTCCTCCAGTTGGCTTCCCTGAAGATTGCTGGGTGTTAAAGAACACTGGTCCACCAAGCTCTCCAAATCTTTCTTCAAAGCGCTTATCTACTGATGGACCGAAGGTGTCAATCATGATTTTGCGGAAGGTGCCCAAAAAAGCTGTGTTGTGATTCAACATGGTATCTCCCACAGCTTTGTAGATGACTCCAACTACCCTCTGCATCTCCTCTTCGTCAGTAATATCAGACTGACCAGCGAGAAGAACTCGTGGCAGTGATTGCTTGGCGATCACTCTGCCACTCTTGTTCTTGGAGAAAGACATCAGACACTTCTACTGATATTGTTCCATTGCTTGCTCCACCATCTGGCGTTGCTCTGGCTGCAGTTCGTCCATGGTTACATTCAGAACGTGATTGTTGTCAATCTCCGATCCCATCCTAGACTGAGAAGTGGTCCCACCGGGCATGCCAAAAAGTGTGTTGACACAAAATGTGGCGCACCGTGTCTCACACACAGCAAGCCGGAAAGCCTAGCTTCAATCGGGTGCCCGGGCGTCGAAATCCGGAAGCGTGCCGATCGATTTGACCGAAAGTCGACAAGGGATAAAACGGTAAGATCATAACTGGAACGTCTTTGGGTGAGACCGACAGTTCCATCTTTACGGCCCTGAAGCCACTTACGACGACACATAGCTATAGAAGCTATCTGCCAACATGTTTGTAATTCATTCGGCTAATGTAACATGAATGATGTGAATAGAACTGAACTGCCGAATACATGTATATGAAGACATGTTTGAAAAGATTAAATCATCAAAGCATATCAAACTTTATCTCGATTTAAAGCATCATCAAGCACTAATAATTAAGGATAAGTAACTTATAAATATAAATCTACTAAACAACACATGCATAGGTTACTCCAACTAGTCTGCCGCACGTCTAGTCTTCATAAACCCGTCGAGTATAAACCCAAGCAAGCTAATCCACCGCATGATACCACTCACTATAAATCTACACCACTCCCTACTCTTAGATCAATCCACCGCATGATACAATCTAACAGTAAAGAGCTAAAAGCACGTAATTATCTAACAGATCTATAAACACTCGTCACATGTATAAGCATAACCGTGTCGGCAAGATTGCCGAATCGGGGTCCATGAAGAAGGAACAGACAAGTAATACGTAAAAGAAACCTATCAGATTAAACCGATCTCTAGTCCACCGGATGACTAGCTCTAGAGTAACCCAAAGACCTGCATCTGCCGCACGGTACCCGGTCCTGTCAAGGCTTATTCTACATTAAACGTGAATGAACCCGCAACACGTGACAATCTAGATCGATCCATCTAATTCGGCTATACAAGCATGTGATCTATCTATCAAGAGCCGAACCGTATCGATCTAGATTGGGCAAAAGAGTGTGTGCAAACATATAAAATAGATATAAAAGCATGCAACACGTGATAACTTAATGAATCTATTAGATCTTGCCAAATCTAAGAGAGCCGATAACTATCTTTACTCGTGTCTTAATCCGCCGCACGATACAAGGCACAAGCAAAAACTTCCCATCATTAAGCTTAAATCCGCCGCACGATACTAAGCAAAACGGATGAGACTACTTGCATCATAATCTAAATCCGCCGCACGATACTAGATATGATAGCAAGGTTGCCGGACTTACGGAGGTCGACGGATCGATTGGCCCTCTCGAAGAACTCGACGACACGACTAAAGGACTCGAAGGGTGGCACGTAGCCGGTTGTATTGAATTGGTTGTGAACCCCTATTACAATGGTCGAGGGTTTATATTTATACCCCGAGAACATGAGTCCTAAGCATTTACGAACTATCTAAACAAAATTGGAAAGATACAAATATGCTAACTCTAACCATAATCGGAGTCCTTGACTATCACGACTCCTTCCCCTTCTGGTCAGCTTCCTCTTTCCTTCTTTCGCCTTCAAACGAAGCCGTTACCGACCGCTTGATCATTTGCCGAATCGCTCTCTCTGCTCCCTGCGGGCCCACCTGTCATATTCCTGACCAAATTCTGGTGTTAACAGTAGCCTCTCCAAGTTGCATTAAATACCTGCTAATGTGCTCAATGGTACTGGTATCATCTTGACCAGAGAATTTAGTCAAATCTGTTGGTGGCTTTACTCTTGGTGGAAGAGCTACCCTATTGTACCACTCTGGAAAAGAAGATCTGTATGCATATGCCTGATTCTTTGGTTTCAGGCCGAACTGATTCTGCATCATGTCAGCCATTCTGCTCAGGAGAACATCATTGGCATCTTGTGCCCCCTGCCTTCCAGAAGATACTCCTGATGCACTCCTATACCCCGGGTTCGGCAAAGCATTAAGGGTACTGTAATCGTAAATTCATTGTATCATCTCCATAAACACTCTTCTAAACCTTTGTTCGCCACTCGGGGAGATCTTGTAAGCGATGCAGGTATATCTATTGTTGCACCAAAAGTTACTTGCTGCTCGGTCATAAAAGGCTTCTCTTTTTCATTATAAACAGCTCCATCCTTGCTTGTACCAATCGCATCTCCTCCTCCAGTTGGCTTCACTGAAGATTTTTGAGTGTTAAAGAACACTGGTCCACCAAGCTCTCCAAAATTCTCTTCAAAACGCTTGTCAACTGCTGGACCGAAAGTATCAACCATGACTTTGCGGAAGGTGTTCAGAAAAGCTGTGTTGTGGTTTAACATGGTATCTCCCACAGCTTTGTAGATGATTCCGACCACCCTCTGCATCTCCTCTTCATCAGTAATGTCAGACTGATTGGCGAGAAGAACTCTTGGCAGTGATTGCTTTATGATCACTTTGCCACTCTTGTTCTTGGAGAAAGACATCAAACACTTCTGCTGGTACTGCTCAACTGCTTGCTCCACCATCTGGCGTTGATCTGGTTGCAGCTCATCCATAACCACGTTCAGAACGTGACTATTGTCGATCTCCGATCCCATCTTAAACTGAAAGTTGGTCCCACTGGGCGTGCCAAAAAGTGTGTTGACACAAAATGTGGCGCACCGTGTCTCACACACAAAGCAAGCCGGAAAGCCTAGCTTCAATCGGGTGCCCGGCGTCGAATCCGGAAGCGTGCGCCGATTTGACACGAAAGTCGACAAGGGATAAAACAAGTAAGATCAAAAACTGGAACATGCTTGGGTGAGACCGAAAGTTCCATCTTTACGGCCCCGAAGCCACTTACGACGACACATAGCTATAGAGGCTATCTGCCAACATGTTTGCAATTCATTCGGCTAATGTAACATAATTGATGTGAATAGAAATGTACTGCCGAATATATGTACGTGAAGATATGTTTGAACAAGATCATGTATTTAAAACATATCAAACTATACTTCAGTTTAAAGCATCATCAAGCATGAATAATTAAAGATAAGTAACTTATAAATATAAATCTACTAGATAACACATGCATAGGCTACTCCAACTAGTCTGCCGCATGTCTAGCCTTCATAAACCCGTCGAGCATAAACCCAAACAAGCTAATCCACCGCATGATACCACTCACTATGAATTTACACCACTCTTTACTACTAGATCAATCCACCGCATGATACAATCTAACAATAAAGAGCTAAAAGCACGTAATTGCACAAGTAGATCTATAAATACTCGTTACACGTGTAAGCATAACCGTATCGGCAAGATTGCCGAATCGGGGTCCATGAAGAAAGAACAAACAAACTATTACAATCTAGAGCAAAGCAAAGCCTACATCTGCCGCACGATATCCAGCTTAAACAAAGACCTAGACGTACTAACCTGCATGAACCCGCAACATGTAACAATCTTGATTGATCTAATTCGGCTATATGAACTCGATCTATTCTATATTGAATGAACATGAAAAAGATGATCGAGAGCCGAAAAGAGCATCAATCTAGATTGGGCAAAAGAGTGTTGCAAATAAATAAACATTAAATAAAACGTGCAACACGTGGTAACTTAATGAATCTATTAGATTTTACCAAATCTAAAAGAGCCGATAACTATCTTTACTCATGTCTTAATCCGCCGCACGATACAAGGCACAAGCAAAAACTTCCCATGATCGAGCTTAGATCTACCGCATGTTCTAAGCTAAAACAATGAGACTACTTGCATCACATCTAAATCTACCGCATGATACTAGACATGATAACAAGGTTGCCGGGACTTACGGAGGTCGACGGATCGATTGGCCCACTCGAAGAACTCGACGACACGACTAAAAGGACTCGAAGGGTGGCACGTAGCCGGTTGTATTGATTTGGTTGTGAACATCTTACATTGTGCCGTACCCTTTCTTATATAGGTAAAAGGATGTACGGTCTTTTAACAAATAGGAATCTGGTACAAAAATCTATCTAGCTATCCTACCAGCTTAATAACGTAACATAACTATCTAGCCTTACGTACACATGGTATTGAGCACCACGACCGTGACGGCCTGTCCGAGCCGTACGCAAACCAAGGCCCATCAACTGCCGTCATCTATCGGCCAAATAATCTGAGGACTCTTAGCTTGCATACGTACATCCATATATCTCCTGCGTATATATATCACAACTTTCTTTGTTTACTTCCATATGTGTGTGTCCGTATTCATCCACATATATCTCTTTAGGCTTGCTTCTTCGTTTGACATACGGACTCTAGCACTTGGCTGCATATACACATATATCAAACATGTATGCAAGTCTCCTAGCTTCTCTTGCTTTACGTGATGGCTCCTTCATGTATACACATATATAATCCGGAGATGTTTCCATAGCTTGCACGTCTTTCTTGCTCGTCGCAATATTCAGCCAATTCTTGAATATATACAACCGATCTTTATATGTATATTGGCTAATTAACATCTTGTTGCTATACCCAATCAACATATATAGTGCTGCATGTCTCCAAATATATTCAGGAATAATCTCTTCTGCATCACCAAAGCTGAATAGTCAAAGGCAAATGTGCCAATTGGCCATTCCCATATGAACATCCTCATTAGCTGATTCTGTACATCTCCATTATCTGATCTTGCTGGTGACTATCAGGCATCTTGATTTACTATGATTATTTCCTTGCCAATGATATTTCTCGGCTGGCCAAATTTCGGTGTCAACAAAATGCTTGGTTCCTTTCAGATTATGATCGTTGCAGCAAATGGACAAAGTAACCCCAACATCGCTCAAATTAAGAGTATCTGACTCTGCCAATGCTTTAAAATACTAAGGAGTCTTTTGGTAGCTTGATTTATCAAAGTGTAAGCCACCCTGCATGTTATGTTATCAAACTCATGAACCTGCATGCTTTGTATTTGGCTAAGAATTATGATCATCACTCCGAGACCTTAGTTTCCAAGCCACTTCAACGGGGCTTCGACTCCTTCTTTCTCATCACTTGGCAGCTGTGGAAGGAGCGCAATGCAAGGACTTTTGACAGGACGCACACCATGCCGCAGGTCCTTGCGCTTGGTGTCGTTGAGGAGGCCGGACTTTGGGTGGCTGCCGGCTTCAGGCACCTAGCGGCCTTAGACAGCCGTCGCTAAGGTGCACGTTCTAGGCTGCTGGAGGGTTAGTGTAAATCACAACCGCGTGTGCTTGGGTGTGAGGTGGGGGTGTTGGTAAATCACAACCTGCGTTCTAGACTGCTTTGTATTGTCATACTCTCTCCTTCTTAATGAAATACACGTCCACGACGCGCTCTCGAAAAAAAACTTAGTTATTGTTTTCCGATGGTTGATATCTTGATAAATTCACTGCTTGGAAGATTAATTATCTATGTGCTTCAGTTAAGACTATTTATAGAATGGGATTGGTAATTTTAGCTCATAAACAAATACACTTCAACTGAAATTTTTCCAATTATTTCTTATTTTCGCTACAAATGATCATTTGTCAGTTGGACCACATGTACTAGAAAGTAGGAAAGAATGCGTGGAATAGTGTCTATATTGATTCAGAGAGAAGGGAGGACGCTTTACATAGGTGAGGATGAGGAGATCTTGTGGTTCATAGAAATAACACCAGTCAAGATCTCCTAAAATCTCTCTGCACCTCTGCACTCTCTGAGATCTCTAATCTCTCTGACTTGACTAAACCAACATACCAGGTCCGGCTGTTTGTTAGGGCAGGTACATTGGTGTCATCTCATAACCAGTCTCATAGGGTGCCACGTAATTTAAGACGACTTAATGTATTACTTGTACAATGGTTATCTTTTTAAGTTGTCTCATAGCAATTCGCAATTCCTTAATTTATGGAGAGAGTAAAAATAGGATTGTGAGGTGCATGACAACAACAAATTATACAATGGTAAAATAGTTGTCTCATAGTTCTAAATTTTAGCTCATGAGGTGGTTGTTTCGCGAAACAACTACCTCATTCTCCCTCACCTCTCTCTTTCCTCCACATCATCAAAAATCCTACGTGGCAATGCATGAGACGACGTATGACACCGCTTATGTGTAGCAATGTACTTGCCCTTATACTGTCTAACGACGTGCACGGGCTCTGCCGTTCAATTAGGAAAGAAAAGAGAGATTAGTTACGAGGACCAGGAGGGCCGGTCTATGCCTCGTGGGACACCACATAACACCAACTGGCACTACTGCAGGCAGCACTCAGCAATTTTTACTTTTTTTTTTCCCTAAATAAGTGTTTTTTTTAAAAAAATTGCTTTGCCAAGTGCCCCTGCCCCGCACTTTGGCAAAGTGTTTTTTTTTATTTTTTTAAGTTACTTTGCCGAGGCCCCTCTCCAGGCACTCGACAAAGAAATTTTATATATTTTTTAAATCTTTGCCGAGTGCCTTGCCCATGGCTAAGACCCTAGGAATTGCATTTTTTTTTGTTTTTTTACATCTTATTGTAACAAACAATATATATATACATCAAGGGGCTATTGCGTTTGAAGGTCCATTTTGATTTTGCCCTCGCTTTTTACAATGTTGCATTTTTACCCTCCTTCTGTTAAAACGAACACTCAGTCTACCCTTCTTTTCAACTCTGTTAGTTATTTCTGAAAAAAAAGAAAAAGCCAACCTAAGAAGGCAATGGACAAAAATGCCCTTATGAATTCACCGCATCCCTCTTCTCCTGTTCGTAACTCTCGACCGCATCACTCCCGACCATGCCGAAGCAGCGGCGTCGAGGCTCCATGGCGGGTCCGGCGGCGCGGAGCGGCCCGGCCGGCTGGGCGCGGCCGGGCGCGGCTGTGGCAGGGGCAGCGGCTGGGCGGCGTTGCCAGGCAGCGCAACGCGGCAGGGAGGGGCGGGCGCTCGCGCAGCCAGGAGGCACGGGTGCTCGGGCGGGGCAGGCTCACGGCTGGGTGGCTGGGCGGTGCCGGCAGGGGCGGCGGCGAAGTTCGCATCGGCGTGGACCTCGGTGAAACATCCTCAATTTTCCACGAAGGGAAATCTCACAGAATGATATACATCAGTCGATAATCAATTCCATACATCGAACTATAAATCTAAAGAGTACAAATAGAGGGGTTTACATTAATAATTACAACGCCACAAGGCGGGTACAAAGTATATCTAACATCCAGAACAGCTTGAGAAGGCGGAAGTAACGCGGAAGCAACTCCAAACTCCAACTTGAGCGCAGGCACGAGACCTTCTAATCCGTTTGACATCACTGAGAAGCAGGAAAAATCTGCACACCGCCAGATGTGTGCAGGCCATGGTCAGCACCGAATGAGCTTTAGTGGAAAAGAGAAAATAAAGGGATCTGGCGATCCTATAATTTGGCTGTGGTTTGCATCCTAGCGCATGCGAAATAGCAGTAAATAGTAGTAACAATAATATAGTCAAGTTTAACACATTCCCATTCCCACACACATCCACCCATCCATCACCACATCCATCCCAAAACCATCATCTCACCTCCATCACCACATCTCACACTCATGTCGGCAGACCAACTCCCTCTCGGTCTGTCTCAATGGCCCGCAGCCCCCATCTAGGCTCATGACCGGAAAACTCGGGGAAGGTAGAACACTCCTCTCCTATCTAGTGAAGCAGAACACAGGACAGGTCCATAGCTGACAAGTCAGCATATGTATCGATCGATCAACCAAGAACACTCTGCAGAGGTTTTACATCCCACAAGATCGCCTTCATCGGCGTGCGCACACCTAGGCGGATTCCGGCTGCTTGCTATAATAGAACGATGCCACCCTACCTCTCAGCTCTGGAACGCCCCAAGTACTTCTGGGTGCTGAAACTGTGAAGTCATGAACCGTGCCCAGTTACGCGTCCATACGTCTCTGAAGGGTGTGGGTCCATCGCATGCCCGTACCTCCCTACACATCTCGCCTAGTAGTAGTGGCACCGTGCTACCAAGTAGTCCAGCCGTCTCCCCATTACAAGGAACATGTGGTCTGTAAAGGAGTCCTGAAGAAACTGAGTACTAGTAAGTCCTTAGATATGACCAAGCCGGGATGTCTCCAACAGGGTTACCGTTCGGGTGCCATCCTGGCACCACGTGCCACCACAGCACCTTCTCCCTGAGCGGCCCACGACAAGCCCACACTCAGGGGTTTCCCCAACCACAAGTATACCCGCCACAGGTATCCGCACAGGAATGTCCAGTCCATCCCAGGGCAAGACTCGCTCCATAAGCTCGTCGTATATCCCGGCTCAGTCGACTCAACCCTCACCCTCCACGCACCCAAGTCACACTCGCGAGAACCACCGAGAATCTCACCAAGTCCACCAAGGCCGGCATCCCAAGCCAAAACCATTCCCGGGGTTCACCACCCGCATCACATCACGAGATCCAATGCGAAGTGGAGTAATAAGTATGGTGATATAAAGTGCAAGCAAGCGAAAGGTGGCAATAATAATATAAGTGCGAGCGCAAAGCTGGGTAACATGGTGAAGGGTTTTCAATCAAGGGATATAAATGGCTCAGGCAATAGCATGCATCATATACTAGCAAAGGAATAAATATAAAGCGCTAGCAATTCTATAAATAATGCAATGTCTAATAGGATTCTCTAAAAGAAGGTGCTGCCATGACACCTGCGGTCAACCAAGAAGGTGCTGCCATGTCTAATGGGTTTCTCTAAATAATTCGATGACGTCAGAGTTGACCGCGGTCAACCAATATGGGTTTCGCATGGGCCAAGTAGGGCCGGTCAGGGCCTGGACATGGGCCAGGCCGGGCCGACACGTGGCGCGCTGTAGTCTCGCCACGTCGTGCGTCTGGACCCGGGTTGGGCTCGGTCTACGGGTCCATCTCCTCTGTCCGGTTCATGGTGGACTATCCACAGTGGGTCTATGCACCGCAGTGCGGTTCATCATGGAACAAGTCCATATCCTTGCCTCCTTCTCTTGGCTCACGTAGTCTAGGTCCACGGACGCGGTGATGACGAGGCATCCGTTTCACGCACTTGGCCTTCGGTCGACAGGCGGCGCTCGGTCCCACTGTCAGTGACCACGGTTCACATGGTCCGTGTCCGTCCTCTCAAAGTCCATCTCCAGCTTCATCTCTTTCCCAACCACGCTCTGCTCGCCGGACATGGCCGCCGGCGGCATGGCGTCGCTCATAGGCATCCAAGTGGTCCATCCGTCCATACGTCGAGCGCATAAGCGTCGGGAGACACTGGCGGCTCGATAGGGGTACACGAGAGCGGCGGCGAGGTCTCTTGCGCGGCCGGCCGCAGCGGCGGAAGCGTCGCCGCGAAAGCGACCGACGGCGAGGGCCAAAAGGATTCAATCGCACCGATTCGAGGGGCCGATTGCACAATTGGGGTCGCGCTATGGCCAAAGGACACACCGGCGACGACCAATTTCCACGGCGGCGCCCGACACACGGCAGAGGCACGCGGCGGCGCACGGCGAGCATGGCGGCGCGTCGGCCGGGGTAACCGCAAGGGACCCGGGCTCCATCTTCTACGTGGCTTGAAGCGGGGCGTCAAGGCGGAGCTCGACGGTGGGGTCTTGCACCACAAGGCGGCCGGAGCTGCGCGCTAGGGCAGCGACACGGCGGCGCACTGGCGCACAGCGGCGGCGGCACGGTCGCGAGTTGGAGGGGCTCCAGCGGTCATCTTCCAAAGATAGGGCGCGCATGGGGTGCACGGCAGCATGGCGAATCCATATCCGGGGAGAAGGGCACCCCGAGGCTATCGGGCGCGCCGGAAGCGGCGGTTCGAACTATGGCATGGTGGCGCGGCACGGCGGAGCTCTGGTGCACGCACCGCGTTGGCAAGGTCAGGGTTTGGGGGCGGTCCAGGGGTCATCCTCTCCGTCTTGCGCGCCCACGCGGTGCGCTATGGTGATACGGGCACGGATCTAGGACCCAAGGGTCTTCTCGGGCACCGGAATGGCAGGACATGGCCTCGCCATGGATGGCATTGCCATGGCAGAGCACGTGGTGGTCATGGCAGGTCCGGCGCCCTCCTGGCGCCGTGGTCCATTGGTTTGGGGTTCGTTCGCGTGCTCATGTGCGTGCGTGTGTACCGGAGCCAGAAGAGGCTCGTCGCACGGCCGTGCTCGGTATGAGAGCACGGCGGCGACCATGGCGGGGCTGGCGAGAGAAGTAAAGAAGAGGACCACGGTGCTCACCGAGTCGTGTAGGCGAGCAAGAGCGCGGTACGGTGTAGTCGTAGGCGAGCTCGCGGTACTCTTGCGGTCCTCCAGCGGCTCGACGGACGGCGGTGGTAGCTCCCCGGCGACGTGCTCCTCCCTCCTGCGGCGGCGCACCACTTCTTCTCCCGGCGGCGGCGTCTTCTTCTTTCCCCCGCCTCCTTTCTTCTCCCTCCTACTCCTTCTCCGATCAATGGGCCTGGCTGGTGTGGAATTTGGCTAGCCACCAGAGCGGCGGCGGGATTGAGGAACCCTAGAGCGCCGGTGGCCACTACTTATAGGCGGCGGCAGAGCTTGGGCGGCCGCGGACGGTGATCAAGGCGTCTGGGCGATCAGGTGGCCAGGGAAGGCTCGACGGGTCGCTGTCGTTCGCCCCGTGGGCTCCAGCTGCCAGCGGCTGGTGTCGATTTCGCCTTCGAGGCCAAGGAAGGGGGAAAAGGGCACGGCAGCGGCACATGCGCGCGGGAGCGTGCGCAAGATCGTCACGCCGTGGGCGTGTTGTGGCAGGAGCTGTCGGCTCCCGGTCGGCCAGGTGGAGTGGATGGCGGACGTCGATGCACCGCGGGGGCCGGATCGAGCGGTCGAGGATTTGGCGTGGCGCTCACGCCTTCTCTCGTCCCGGTCAAAAGCGGGCGGGGAAAAGGGCATGTAGGAACTATGACGGGTGGGGTCATGCGCGGGGCCGGGATGTCAATGGTAGAGGCTTCCCTTGTCCTCATTCGGCTTGTTGGGCCGGCGATCATCTTGGGCCGGAAGAGAAAAGGAAGAGGGGAGAGTTAGCGGGCCAACCTGGGCCGGGTTGGTTCCGGAAAAGAAAAGAGAGGAAGAAGGGAGCTGCAGGTCGGGCTGGGCCGTTTCGGCCGAGGCTGGAAAAAAAAGATAGAGAGGGTTGGCAGGCCAGCAGGCTGGCTTGGGCTGAATTGGTCTTTGCCATTTCCTTCCTTTATTAAATCCTTTTCTATTTCTGTTTTGGCTAAATAATACATGTGTAAGGATGTGTTATGATTTCTATCATTTGTACAACACTTTATGGTGGTCATAAATAGTCATAGGCTAGGTTAGGATATTATTCCCATAATATATTTTCATATTGTATATTTATTTATCACATAAATAAATATGTGATAAGTTGATTTATTTAACCAATACAAAAGAACCAAAGAAAATCCAAATCAAACATGTTGTATAACAACTTAAAAGATCTAGCGTGGGTCCCACTAGGTCATAGGTTTGGGGTTTATCCATCTAGGGCGGTTAAGGGACTAGTCAGGCCGAGGTAGGTAGTTCCTAACATCGAGGTATAAAGTTAAGCAACTATTCTCTCAGGGTGGAGGTGCTTCCCTGGGTTGGCATGGTATTACTAGTCTCCAAGCTACTAGGGTCGAGTGGATTGTCACTTGGTGAGATTAAGTCCTATCACCATGGCTTCAGGTTTAGGATCAAAGCTCTCCTATGTGGAGTCATGGCATAGGTTTGATTCACTAAGTCACGGGTTAGTGTGGTAACACTATTCGCTGGCTACCTCTAGCCGGGCTATAGTTGATTGTAGGGTCTACTATGGGTAGGTGTACACGACAAGCAACAAACATGGGTTTGTTTAGAAAAATTTTGTAGTTGAGAATTTTTGGTTGTTGGGATTTTCCGGGTTGTTACGAGTCCTACCCCTTATCGAATCTCGTCCCCGAGATTTAAGGTGTGTAGTACTACGTGAGTGGTAAACTGAAGTCTAATCGTCATCTGACTACTTGTTCCATGTAGCTTGTTGGAGTTGCTCCAGGTGGATCTTAGGATTTCCAAAGGAACACTTCGACAATACTCCGGTATTTGCATTGGTAGGGAGTGTGGTTGATGTATGGAGGGATCACAAATTAGTTTAGACTAGATCAGGCTCTACTAGTTTATGAGGTGTGCTTAGGCTCCTGATTTCGATCCAGGGTCCAGTGGGTTATGGTCCCACCACGCTTCCGCTTCGCTACATTGATAAGCATAATTGCCATCCTTGCTTTTAGTCGGTGTAGATGCTTCCAAGGATCTTGCGAAAGGAATCGTCATCCTTTGCTTCATTTGGTAACTCGATCCAAATTTTGTACAGGGTGTCCAAGGTGATTAAGTAGACCAGTGGGCTTCAGGTTAATGGATAAGGATGTTGTTCATGTGAGCCTTCTAGTTGTAGTTGTTTTCAAAACCGTGTTTGAAAAATAGGTTAGTGATTTTGTAAACTTTGAAGTTCAAGAGAAATTTTTGAAGAGGTTTGAAATCAATGCGAGTTTTAAAATCAAACACTTTTGAATGGCCTTGTTTTGAAACCAAAACATCATTTTGTGTGTTTTCAAAATAAATAGTTTTGAATCATGGTTTTACTTTTTAAACAAAGCAAGACTCCTTTTTCAATCATTTAAAACATGGGTGGTTTTGAAAAATGGTTCAAAATCACTTCTCATTTTGCAAATCTTGGTTTTCGCAATCAAATTTGGTTTTCAAAACTAGGTTTTGAAAAGTTCCTTTTGAGGATAGTTGCAAACAAAATCTTTTTCACAATTATTTTATTTGGCAACGTGTTTTGATACATTTAAAAGACGAGGTTTATTTGAAATAGGTTTGGCTCCTTGGTTGAAATCAAAGGCTATTAAAATAAACTTGAGCCATTTTAGTTTGCAAATATCTTATTACGTGTTGGTGTGCAAGGCAAAACTTTTTGCTTTGAAATGAAATTCCTTTTGAGCGGGAAAACTTTTCAACAAAAGGTAGAGAGGTTGTTTTGGAATAGCATGGGGTCATGATACGAATCGGCCATTAGAATAGCTTAGTAAGGATATGTCATGTTGGCCTAATACTTTTCAATTAGTGGTTAGTCATAAGGCGGCTATCTTGATGATCCGATAATATTCCAAACAACTTTGGGAGTTCCGTCATTATTAAACCAAATTATCGTACAAACTTGATGCTAAAGATCTTAAACAAGATACATCGATAATCTCTGTGCTGAAATCTAGATAATAGATATGATTCATGCCATACTCCACATTGAGTACATCCTAGGTAGTTGATTGCGCGGGACACTAGCGAGCAGCTCTACGAGCACTGTGGTTCATAGTACTCTGATCTTGCTGGGTAGAGGCTTCAGCTCAGTCAATCTTCTCTTCAGGACGATCAACAATCTTGTGGGTAAGCTGAAAGCGGGCAGCTCGAGTAGCACTTCGAATCTTCTTGGCTGAACCTTGATCTGGCTTGATCTGGATCTCGGTCTTCTCCTCAGGGCAATCAGCAATCTTGTGGCCTTCTTTGAGACATCCAAAGCATCTTACTTGCCTCACACTTGAACATGTAGCAGGCCGCTTCACACCACGATTCTGACTAGGTGGAGTGGTTTCCTTCCTCGGGCATTTGGCGACTTTATGGCCAGATTTGCCACATCCATAGCACTCAAGGGTTGTACTGTCTGCAGGAGTAGGTGCAGTGGCATTCCGTATGTCATAGCTCTGGGCTTGGTGGTTCTGCAGGGATCGGTCTTCCTCAGGGTGAGGGTACTTGAGGGTGTTGATGCTTTCTCCGGGTTCGGAGTTGGTGTGGCTCGCTGAGTATCTTTCTTGCACTTCCTCGGATGTGTTGAACGAGAGTTGGCTCATTGATTCTCGGCTTCTTGTATTTGTAGCTTTCTTCATAGCCTAGGTCTCTCGATTCCTTTGCCTTGCTAATCACTTCTTTGAGGGTGTGGTAAGTGCCTCCTTTGCGACAACTTTGCGGTTCCTCGAGATAGGGTCTCTAGGAGTTGAGTTTGTTGGGACAACACCTTAGCTAGAGTTTGTGAGGACGGGGTGAGACTTCCATTAGCAAGGGTTCTAGTGAATAGCTGAGTGTGACCATAAGGTTCTTCCTCAAAGCTGTGATCAGAGGGTGATATGGGACCACCACGTCCGTGGCCCATGGCAGGTCTTGTAGAGGGTGAGCGGCTGCTCAGACGACCAGAGTGATGGGTGTTCATCCTGTTGCAGGTTTATTGTCAACTTTGTGTAATAATTAGATGATTTAAGCAATTTAAAACATTTAAATCTATCCTACACTCATACAAAGAAGCATGAAGAACCATGAAAATGCGATAAGAACCAAGCACTCATTACATAGGGTTTATTACAAGGCGATATCTTTGGTAGCTACACCAAAAGATTCACGAGAAAACGTGCTACGCGTAGATAGTTCATGGTGGTAGACATTCTACTCTACCCATAGCGCGACTTGCATCTATACAGGGCTCACCTTTGTTATCTTCTACCTACCCCCTTATCATGATGATTCCTGCCGGTAGAGCGAATCTAGTGGAGTAAGGGGCTTTCTTCAATTTTTTTCCCTAGCAGTCACTTGGACCTAGGTGTGTTCGGCTTCATCCCATTACCCTATGGCACTATCGGAGGCATCGAGGGCACGGGTAATAGACGTTAGGAGGCCATGCTTGAGGAGTTCGTACACATCTTGCATCACAGATAGACGAGTTGCAGGTGCGATAAGCTTCACAGCAGTAAATATAGTGGTTTCCGACACACGAATGGTTTAGACCTTCACTGTGGCACCTCTTCACTTGGGAGAATCTGTAGGGTCACCATGTAGCAGACTTCGTCTCCTCTAGGCACTACCCATTTGTGGCACGTCTATTATTACTTATCCTGATTGTTGAAGCACTTCTTGCAGAACTTGGACATATCTATCGTGGTACTCGAGGTAGAAGGGCATGCTCTTCAAGATCATCATTCATATAGTGGCCCAAGAACATGGTCAACAAGTCCATTTTAAGAGGTAAGCCATGCACAAAATGGTGCAAGGTCGGTAATATAACCGAAAGAAGGGCTGGATCATCCCATTCTATCATCCAAACCTGAGGGTCTCGTCCTAAGGTCAAGCATGGAGCTGATACCAACTGAAACATCCTCAATTTTCCACGAAGGGAAATCTCACAGAATGATATACATCAATCGATAATCAATTCCATACATCGAACTATAAATCTAAAGAGTACAAATAGAGGGGTTTACATTAATAATTACAACGCCACAAGGCGGGTACAAAGTATATCTAACATCCGAAACGACTTGAGAAGGCGGAAGTAACGCGGAAGCAACTCCAAACTCCAACTTGAGCGCGGGCACGAGACCTTCTAATCCGTTTGACATCACCGAGAAGCGGGAAAAATCTGCACACCGCCGATGTGTGTGCGAGCCATGGTCAGCACCGAATGAGCTTTAGTGGAAAAGAGAAAATAAAGGGATCTCGCGATCCTATAATTTGGCTGTGGTTTGCATCCTAGCGCATGCGAAATAGCGAAAATAGTAGTAACAATAATAATAATATAGTCAAGTTTAACACATTCCCATTCCCACACACATCCACCCATCCATCACCACATCCATCCCAAAACCATCATCTCACCTCCATCACCACATCTCACACTCATGTCGGCAGACCAACTCCCTCTCGGTCTGTCTCAATGGCCCGGCCCCCCATCTAGGCTCATGACCGGAAAACTCGGGGAAGGTAGAACACTCCTCTCCTATCTAGTGAAGCGAACACGGGACAGTCCATAGGCGACAAGTCGGCATATGTATCGATCGATCAACCAAGAACACTCTGCAGAGGTTTTACATCCCACAAGATCACCTTCATCGACGTGCGCACACCTAGGCGGATTCCGGCTGCTTGCTATAATAGAACGATGCCACCCTACCTCTCAGCTCTGGAACGCCCCAAGTACTTCCGGGTGCTGAAACCGTGAAGTCATGAACCGTGCCCGATTACGCGTCCATACGTCTCTCGAAGGGTGTGGGTCCATCGCATGCCCGTACCTCCCTACACATCTCGCCTAGTAGTAGTGGCACCGTGCTACCAAGTAGTCCAGCCGTCTCCCCATTACAAGGAACATGTGGTCTCGTAAAGGAGTCCCGAAGAAACCGAGTACTAGTAAGTCCTTAGATATGACCAAGCCGGGATGTCTCCAACGGGGTTACCGTTCGGGTGCCATCCCGGCACCACGTGCCACCACAAGACCTTCTCCCCGAGCGGCACACGACAAGTCCACACTCGGGGGTTTCCCCAACCACAAGTATACCCGCCACGGTATCCGCACAGGGAATGTCCAGTCCATCCCGGGGCAAGACTCGCTCCATAAGCTCGTCGTATATCCCGGCTCGGTCGACTCAACCCTCACCCTCCACGCACCCAAGTCACACTCGCAGAACCACCGAAATCTCACCAAGTCCACCAAGGCTGGCATCCCAAGCCAAAACCATTCCCAGGGGTTCACCACCCGCATCACATCACAGATCCAATGCGAAGTGGAGTAATAAGTATGGTGATATAAAGTGCAAGCAAGCAGAAAGGTGGCAATAATAATATAAGTGCGAGCGCAAAGCTGGGTAACATGGTGAAGGGTTTTCAATCAAGGGATATAAATGGCTCAGGCAATAGCATGCATCATATACTAGCAAAGGAATAAATATAAAGCGCTAGCAATTCTATAAATAATGCAATGTCTAATAGGATTCTCTAAAAGAAGGTGCTGCCATGACACCTGCGATGTCGAGGTAGTAGTGGTACAATTCCGATAGCGGGTACAACTCCTCCTCCGTCGGATGTAGTCGATCGACGGGGCTTCTCCTCCTCCTAAGTCGACTCGTAATCGAGACATAATAGTCGCGTTAGCGACTCCTATAGAATCCACAAAGAACCAAATGAATATCAAAAAGATCCAAATGCACTCAAACATAGGCTCATGAGATAAAGCTTGATTTTAGATGAATTTAGATATAAAGATCATAATTTTTGGAGCTCGTATGAATAAGTTACGAGTTTCTGAAGTTTAATACAATTTCTGAAAAAGGAAAAGGGCTGAATTATCCTGGGGCCGACACGTGTCACGCTCTGGATGGACCACGTTGCTGCTGACGTGGTAGATGACGTCAGCATGACAGGTGGGGTCCATAATGACGTCATCGATGACGTCAGAGTTGACCGCGGTCAACCAATATGGGTTTCGCATGGGCCAAGTAGGGCCGGTCAGGGCCTGGACATGGGCCGGGCCGGGCCGACACGTGGCGCGCTGTAGTCTCGCCACGTCGTGCGTCTGGACCCGGGTTGGGCTCGGTCTACGGGTCCGTCTCCTCTGTCCGGTTCATGGTGGACTATCCACAGTGGGTCTATGCACCGCAGTGCGGTTCATCATGGAACAAGTCCATATCCTTGCCTCCTTCTCTTGGCTCACGTAGTCTAGGTCCACGGACGCGGTGATGACGAGGCATCCGTTTCACGCACTTGGCCTTCGGTCGACAGGCGGCGCTCGGTCCCACTGTCAGTGACCACGGTTCACATGGTCCGTGTCCGTCCTCTCAAAGTCCATCTCCAGCTTCATCTCTTTCCCAACCACGCTCTGCTCGCCGGACATGGCCGCCGGCGGCATGGCGTCACTCATAGGCATCCAAGTGGTCCATCCGTCCATACGTCGAGTGCATAACCGTCGGGAGACACTGGCGGCTCGATAGGGGTACACGAGAGCGGCGGCGAGGTCTCTTGCGCGGCCGGCCGCGCGGCGGAAGCGTCGCCGCGAGCGGCCGACGGCGAGGGCCAAAAGGATTCAATCGCACCGATCGAGGGGCCGATTGCACAATGGGGTCGCGCTATGGCCAAAGGACACACCGGCGACGACCAATTTCCACGGCGGCGCCCGACACACGGCAGAGGCACGCGGCGGCGCACGGCGAGCATGGCGGCGCGTCGGCCGGGGTAACCGCAAGGGACCCGGGCTCCATCTTCTACGTGGCTTGAAGCGGGGCGTCAAGGCGGAGCTCGACGGTGGGGTCTTGCACCACAAGGCGGCCGGAGCTGCGCGCTAGGGCAGCGACACGGCGGCGCACTGGCGCACAGCGGCGGCGGCACGGTCGCGAGTTGGAGGGGCTCCAGCGGTCATCTTCGAGGCTGGTGTCGATTTCGCCTTCGAGGCCAAGGAAGGGGGAAAAGGGCACGGCAGCGGCACATGCACGCGGGAGCGCGCGCAAGATCGTCACGCCGTGGGCGTGTTGTGGCAGGAGCTGTCGGCTCCTGGTCGACCAGGTGGAGTGGATGGCGGACGTCGATGCACCGCAGGGCCGGATCGGGCGGTCGAGGATTTGGCGTGGCGCTCACGCCTTCTCTGTCCCAGTCAAAAGCAGAGCGGGGAAAAGGGCAGGTAGGAACTATGACAGGTGGGGTCATGCGCGGGGCCGGGATGTCAATGGTAGAGGCTTCCTGCTTGTCCTCATTCGCTGTTGGGCCGGCGATCATCTTGGGCCGGGAAGAGAAAAGGAAGAGGGGAGAGTTAGCGGGCCAACCTGGGCCGGGTTGGTTCCGGAAAAGAAAAGAGAGGAAGAAGGGAGCTGCAGGTCGGGCTGGGCCGTTTCGGCCGAGGCTGAAAAAAAGATAGAGAGGGTTGGCAGGCCAGCAGGATGGCTTGGGCTGAATTGGTCTTTGCCATTTCCTTCCTTTATTAAATCCTTTTCTATTTCTGTTTTGGCTAAATAATACATGTGTAAGGATGTGTTATGATTTCTATCATTTGTACAACACTTTATGGTGGTCATAAATAGTCATAGGCTAGGTTAGGATATTATTCCCATAACATATTTTCATATTGTATATTTATTTATCACATAAATAAATATGTGATAAGTTGATTTATTTAATCAATACAAAAGAACCAAAGAAAATCCAAATCAAACATGTTGTATAACAACTTAAAAGATCTAGCGTGGGTCCCACTAGGTCATAGGTTTGGGGTTTATCCATCTAGGGCGGTTAAGGGACTAGTCAGGCCGAGGTAGGTAGTTCCTAACATCGAGGTATAAAGTTAAGCAACTATTCTCTCAGGGTGGAGGTGCTTCCCTGGGTTGGCATGGTATTACTAGTCTCCAAGCTACTAGGGTCGAGTGGATTGTCACTTGGTGAGATTAAGTCCTATCACCATGGCTTCAGGTTTAGGATCAAAGCTCTCCTATGTGGAGTCATGGCATAGGTTTGATTCACTAAGTCACGGGTTAGTGTGGTAACACTATTCGCGGCTACCTCTAGCCGGGCTATAGTTGATTGTAGGGTCTACTATGGGTAGGTGTACACGACAAGCAACAAACATGGGTTTGTTTAGAAAAAATTTTGTAGTTGAGAATTTTTGGTTGTTGGGATTTTCCGGGTTGTTACACTCGGCATGCTCGTGTGCTTGCATCCCGGTCCAACGGCACGGTTCGCATCGGCGTGGCGTGGACCTCGATGGCGGCTCCTCGTCCGGCACGTTCGACGGCCGGCAAGGCAGCAGGCGCGGCGGAGCTCTCGGCCCGGCCTTGGCTGGCGCGGTGTGGGGCCGGTGACCGGAGCCGGGGAGGTCGACGAGGAGGGCCGCCCCTATGCCTGACCACCGCCGCTGCCGCTTCTCCAGAGTGACTCTGTTTGCGTGCGCGGGTGAGTGGTTCTGTTTTGCAATTTTGGAAGGGAAGGGATAAGATGGGGAAGGTGGGTCCCACTACAATTTTGGAGAACTCTGTTTCGTAATTTGTGAATGTTCTGAAACATATTTCTATGGCATCCCCAATTCATGGAAATAATTTGTAAAATCTAAAAAATTGGATGTTTTGAAAATATTTCTCTTGTGAAGCTCTTGTTGGTGACCAAGAAAATTGATTTCATATTTGAGAACATACTGTGAGATGGGTGACCAATAATAATATGTAACAAGTTGTCTCTATCAAATAAATTTTAGAAAATAGGGGTAAAATCACAATAAGCTCAGAAAAGTTAGGGTATTTTGCAAGGGCAAAGTTGTCCTTGCGAAGCCCATTTAACACCGTTAGTGGTCATTAGTGAGTAGGGGTAGACTGAGCGTTCGTTTTTACAAAGTGAGGGTAAAAATGCAACATGGCGAAAAATGAGGGTAAAATCAAAACAGACCTTCAAACCAAGGGTAGAAACGCAATAGCCCCATACATCAATCATCACAACTATTTCACCAATATGCATTATATATAAAAAAACACACGCATATTTCATAAATTCATCACAAATCCACCAAAGTTCAACATCAAGTAGTTCAATATCACTAATGCGGCGGAGACTACAACTATGGCCACCCGACCGATGTGAAGGACCGGACTGTGGTGAAGGATTGACAGGATCAACTGCCGGTGACACCATAGCATAATTGTTTGAACCCGCCGATGGAAGTTGCACAAAAGAGAAGAGATTGCATGCATTAGACTCAAAATTAAAAAATTTTGCAGCACTCCCCTAAGCAGGGAGGTTTCCATCCTGCAAGAAACAATGGCACGCAGGCCGACAATCCCAATGGCACAAAGGCCCCCAATCCAAATGGCATGAAGACCAACAATCCCAACGGCACGAAGGCTGAAAATCACAACGGTATGAAGGCTGACAATTCCAACGGCACAAAAGGCATTATGATGTCGTTCTTGAAATACCGAGAGGAGTTTTAGAAAAAATAGACATGTTCAGATCCCGCTTTTATTGGCAAAATGATCAACACAAGAAAAAATACAGGTTAGCTAGATGGGAAGTGTTGTGTCAACCCAAAGACCAAGGTGGTTTGGGAATTCAAAACTTGGATATTTAGAATAAATGTTTACTAAGCAAATAGATGTTTAAATTGTTAAATGAGATGGAATGTGGCGAGAGTTGCTAAGAAATAAATATATCAAGGATAAGACTTTAGGGAGTTGTGTCAAGAAACCAACGGATTCACATTTACGGAAAAGTTTAATGAACGTTAGAGAGTCTTTTATGGAATTTGGCTCATTTAGGATTAAGGATGGGACCCAAACCATGTTCTGGTATGACACTTGGTTGGGAAATAAGCCACTTAAAGACAAATTTCCTTCGTTGTTTAATATAGTCAGAGGCAAACAAGATTCAGTAGCGCAAGTTCTTAGGAGCGTGCCCTATAATATTTCTTTCCGAAGAAATTTAGTAGGGGCAAACCTAAATGCCTGGCATAGAATTATTGCATCTGTACATGATATTAACTTGTCGGAGGAAAGGGATGTCTTTGTGTGGAACTTAAATGCATCTGGTACTTATACGGGAAATCCATGTATGCTGCGTTGATTAACAATAGGGTTAGAGTGCCACAAGACATTTGTGTGGTTTTAACTAAGGATAATTTACTTAGGCATTATTGGACAGGAGACAAATACTGTTGTTTTTGTCATCATCCTGAAACAATAGACCATCTCTTTTTTGATTGCGCTTATGCCAAATTTCTGTGGTGTGCTATACACATACTGTTTGGTTTATCACCTCCTTTAAATATGGGGGATTTGTTGTTACAGTGGTCAAAAATTGGAAGCAAAAAGTATAATTCATTATTATTAACTGTAGTTGCTGCACTTTTATGGGCAATCTGGTTGACCAGGAACGAAGTGGTTTTTGGTAAGTGTAGACCAAAAACTTTCTTGTAGGTGCTCTCAGAGGAACTCACTGGCTCAGGCAGTGGGCAAGTCTGCAACGCCATGATGATCAACGGGCTCAACTACTCCAAGTTGGACAATCCCTAGAAGTATCAGCGTTGCATTTTTTTAGTTCCAATGGGTGGACGTCCTATAGACATTGGTCATGTTTAGTTCAAGAACTTTATTTCGATTCTGGTTTCCGCTGGTGTTTTTTGCACAAGTGTGGTGTATTCAGTACTCTGAGCCCGTTGGCAAAACTTTGTAATAATTAACGAGATTCTATCTTTTGATAGAAGAAGCCGGGTATGTAATATCCATTATCTAAAAAATATATACTTCAACATAACGACGGCACTAATTCCAAAGAAACACATAGTTACTACCAAACTAATATACTTGTGATTAGCACGGAGGATGTATATATATTTGCCACAGATAAACTTCAGGACTAATATCGGTATGTATAAATGGAACACCAAGGACAAGAACAGGAATTGGTGCACCGGCTTCAATATATACTTGATTCCATTTTTTTCATGTTGACACAAGTGTAAGGTATGAAATAAAGCACAGAATTACCTCCAAGTGAGGGTAGAGGGTTATTATAGTCGCTGGAAGGGATCAGCACTTGACAAATCATGTACATGCTCAGGGCAAAAGAAGTAAAGCGACCAACTGGAGAAAGAGGCAAACTCAAGCTGCATATCTGTTGAAGCCTTATTTTTTATGTGAAGTAGTCTATGTTGTCTGTCAATCCATTTATCGCTTGGAATGGGATTTGCCAATTCGAGCCTCATGGACTGTAGCATTCTTGCATTCAAAACAAAGAACTTAGCAAAGTTAGCATGTGACGTGCTGCCTCAATAGCCTGCCAATACAATTTCCTTTAGACGAATGTCAACCGTGCCAATAAGATCCCTGGACTTATCACACCACACATTTTTCTCCCCTGACAATGTTGTCTTGAAAGCCAAAATGAACAGAGTAGTTACGACCCAGCATTAGAGAATGTATATGCTGCAACAGCAACAAAAAGGCCTACCAATTATGGAGTAAACCAAGTCACCTGAATGTACAACTTCTCCAAGTAGGGAAACATTTCATGAATTCAATAACCAGATCCAAACTAAGACGCTCCTGCATTAAAGATAACACCTTCACGCTGTGCACCACCATCTTCATGCTAACAAAGCCAGCTGATCCCTAAGTAAATCACAAACTGCCAATGTTAGAATCACAGTGAAACATAGGGACATGGTTCGGAGGTCAAACTATGCATGATGATATTGGGTACCTGAAGAACTGTGGTGCCAAACTCAAGTCTGGGCTGTGACCAGACAGTGTCCCCAGAACATGCAATTTCGGCGCCGAGATAACTGAAATGGTGATTCCCTTGCAAAAGTAATCAAAACAAACTAACCATTCAAGATAGGGGGCATCCTCAATAATGAGTTGTTGCAGATTGTCTGGTTCGAAAGTAGAACTGGGGAGCGCCACGCCGATGCTCCGGAGGCTCGGGCTTGCAATTCGGATGGGAGAGCAGCCCATCCAGCCAGTACTAGTTAGCAGCAAGCTCTGCAGGACAGGACAGGCAGCTAGAAAGGCATGTAGGGAATTCTCCGAGAATCTAACATCTGAAAGGCTCAACTGCCTAAGAACTGGAAACCGGAGCCTGCCAGCACCGGTTGCATCTTGAAAACGAAAGCCCCCAAAGCTAGCAACACGAAGCGTTGACGAGAAGCGTTGTAGAGCTTTAGGCAGCTGTGGTAGCACAAAATTACACCGAGAAGGCGTGTAGTAGTGGAACTCGAGCTCTTGGAGTCCATTGAGGGCAGGGGACTCGAGCCAACAGTCAAGGCTAGTGGGGAAGTGCTCCATGGTCCTGAGCCCCCTGTACAAGTGATAGACCTCGGGGATGGAGAAGCGGCGGCCGGGGCCTAGATGCGTGGAGAGAATGTGCAAGATCAAGCTGGTGGTGATGTTCCGGGCGCCCAAGGGGCCTTTAGTATCGTCCACAGAGAAGTTGAGAGGAGCTGTGCGCCATATGTGGCTCCAGCGGGAGGAGAGCACCTGCGTGCGGGCGCCATCGCTGGTTGGGAGGAGAGAGACGATGTCGCCGAGAACGCCGTCCGGCAGAAGGCTGATGCGGTCGAGGCGCTCATCGTCTTCCTCTTCCACTTCCTCGGGTCCTCTCGCTCCAGGGTCCATCGCCATCGCTCAATGGCAGCGCGCTGGCCTCGCGCGGATTTGTGATTGGGATTCGCCGCCGAATCGTGGAGTTGTGGTCTGCGAGCATGCGACTCGCAAGACAGTCATCAAACCCCTACGTATACAACTCGCAAGACAGTCGTCAAACCCCTACGTATACGGCTAATATATATCCTGCAGAAATTTTTTTCAATGGTCTAGCTTATTATAGAAAGCGCCCTGTTTCAGTTTCAAGTGCCAAATCTTTTTTTTTTTTCGAAAGATCCGTGTTACCGGCTTCGATTGATAAGTAGAGAGCAAATTATGTACAAGGTAGCCAACGTGGCGTGAACCACCACGAGAGCGAAGCCTACCCACGCAAACACAACAGAGCAAACGACGACCCAACTAAAAAATGTAAGACCGGAGCCCCGAAGCAGGAGGCCATAGCAAGTCATCGTTGCCCAGCTCAAGCATATCGCAAGAGCAGCTCCGACTTCCGACCATGACCTGACGCCCTACAACGAGATATTCAGACCTAGTCGATTCCACAACTTCAAGAAGGTTACGACGTGAATGCGCCGCCGTCGCTCGTCCCAGAAAGGACCGGATTTTCATCCGTGGAAAATGCTGGAGACGCGACGCCCCAAACAGGGAGAGCGGCACCCGCAGGCGTCGCCATCGCCAGGCTTTCGCCCAAGATAACCCCAGCACAGACTTCGGTCCAGATGCAGATCCCAGCTTGCCACCACCGTCGTCGCTGCCGGCCACCCTGCAGAAGCCTCACCAGAGGGGCATCGACGCGCCGGCTACGCCAGGTAGCCGAAGCTGCGTCAACCACCCCCGCCGACCAGGCGACGTGCCGAGAACCAACCATACTCCATGTGCGCGCGTCCACCAGCCGCACGGCAAGGCCGTTGCCGACCACCGCCGCCAACTAAAGCACCCGTCGTTGATGCCGCCGACCTCCGCCAGCCTCATCAGACGTGTGCTCCACCACCACGGGCACCGCCCCCTGCCCTGAGAATGCCAGACCTGGCCTAATGGCCGACCCAGCTCCCCCTGCAGCCGTCGAATGAGGATGCGGTGGAGGAAGGGCTCCCCGCCACTGCCGCCAAACGCCTGCACGGCACTAGCCGGCGCCGCCGCAGCTGCAGCATGTGTCCCCGCCAAGCCCCACGCGGCTCGCGCGAGGGCGCGTCCTGCTGCCCCGCTGCTGCGCACGCCGCCATCACTGGTGGACGCGAGGAAGAGGAAGAAGCCCATCCCAGACGCTCCAGGCCGAGAGAGCCGCGCAGCATGCGTTCCCCGGCGGCTCCCGAGCTGTGGCCGCCGCCGCCACCCAACCCCGCCAGATCTGGACTACGGGGCGAGGAAGCAACCAGACGCCACCACCATCGTGTAGATCGGGCCCTTACTCGCCGGATCCGGGCGTCGGGACGAGCAAGCAAGCCCAGGCCACCGCTGCCGACGCCGGCGCCGCTGCACGCTCCGCCGTGCTCAAGAACGCCCCCGCGAGCTTCGACCCCAGCCCCGGCAGCCACCAGCACGAGTAGGCCCCGCCGCCGCCCTCCTCGCAGGCCGCACGGCCTTGCCAGCGGTGTGCTCAGGCGGCGGCGCGGTTTCCGTTGCCTCCCGTGTCGCTCGTGTGGGAGCGGCGCGGGGGCCTCCTACGAGTTCCGTCTCTACAGTCCAAAGCGCCGGGGTTTCACGTACCAAATCAGATTTGAGATATTTGAACTGGGTACGATTCCAGCCATCAGCAGAATTGCAGAGAGTTGTGATCTGCTAGACTTTAGAGCATCTCCAACAGTTATGCAAACAGGATTTTCATTCTTGTTTTACCAAAAGATTACGAAATCGACTCTCCAACGGTTATGCATTCTAGTTTTGCATTTTGGGAAACTTTGCAAATCCCATGGCCGGCTTGGCATATATGCATAGGCCCGGGCGACTTGGCAAACGTGAGGTACCTCCTTTTCCAAATATTATGCATTCTAGTTTTCACGAAATCGACTCTCCAACAGTTATGCATTCTAGTTTTCGCAACCTGGGTCCACACTTTTTCCAAATGCAAAGCAAAGTTTGCATAACTGTTGGAGATGCCTCCTTTTTCTCCTGCTCATTTGGTTTTCAGAATTGACAAATTACAACAAATGCATAGCCAAGCTTGCATAACTGTTGAAAATGCTCGTCATATACAAGTTAGAATGACTTGCGTCTAATAATGGTAAGTAGTCTGACACCAGATCTAAGATGCATCAAGCGATACCTTTATTCCAAAACATACTGGGTCATATCACTGAGCGTTACTAATAAACTAGTAGCCATGCACGTGCGTCACGCACGTGCTGTGAAAAACATTACATATATTCGGTCAAAAAAAACATTACATATACAATGTTCAAATATTGTAAAATTTTATTTTCGTTTATCTACTACTAATTAACACCAGAAATTTATTAATATGATACAATATACTTACGGTCCATATCCATATGTCCTTAAAGCAAGATAAATGAGTAAGAATGTCTTGCACATGCTATGCAAAACATCAGACACCATTAAACTCTTGAAGAATACAAATTCATTTGTCCTTTTTCTCACTACATTTCTCAACCATAATAACATATAGTCACTCCATGGTTCTATTTATTGTAAATCAGTAGGATAAGAATGCTTTTCAAGGAGCTTTTCACTTTTTAGAAGAATTGTAGCCCTAAGGTATTAAGCAGGCCAAGAAAATCTCTTTTATTTTTGGGAACCAGCAGGCGAACAAAATCATGAACATGTTCTCCACCGTTAGGAGGCACACTCTGCTCTGCCCATTAGGGCTCCACGAAGCCTGTTTTGGCTCTCGGAGTGCACACATAATAATAAAATAAAATAAAATAAAAATAGCATTGGCACACATAATAAAATAAAATAAAATACCATTCGCACCAGCAGGCAATTAGCTTCATGTATGCCCCATATTAAGGTGCGACTAAATGCAGATTAAATTATGCATAGGACTAAATATGTGCTAGAATAAATCTTTCAAATCTTATATCATAGAATGAGGAACCACAGCAAACTCTACTTACGGGTAAAGCTAACCGCTCAAGTAAAACCAAAAGTAAATTGTGTTGGATCTCTGGATTCAATAATATGCCAACTAAATTTCAAGACCATTCATAAGATGAAAACCAGAATGATAATTACAGCATGGGAATTGGGAAAAGAAACTCCAAGTAGGATTGTATTTAATTAGTACCTACAAATGTTAGAATGAATTGAGCCAACTTCTGATGGTTGCATCCAACAAGCCACTGAAGTTGCATCCAACAAGCCATTGAAACATGATCAGTATCAAACACAAAACTCAGAATAGTGTATGGTCTATGATGTTGGAAAAATTAATTAATATTACATTTTTCTTTTAATCATCACAAATACTACTAATTATTTAGGCATAGTATAATACAATGTCAAGATCATTAGTCTAATACATTTGTTATCTCTGAGGAAGGAGCACAATGCAAATAGGAAAGTACCTCGTAATAGAGCATGGCCAGCAAGGGATTCAGAATTAAAATTCAAAGATATTAAAAGTAATATGAGCACAGGCATAGCAAAATAAACAATGTTCTTAGAACTAAATTTTAATGCCTACTGCCTTTCTGTATCAGCAAATAGTATATGGTTGTGATCTATATTTTGTGCCTACACTGATACGAGCAGCGTGTCAAGTCCTTGTACTGCCTAGTAGCAGCATTGTAATCATAATTGAAGTTACCATGTTACAAAGTACTGGTGTAGCAAATATTTACAAAAGATTCAGATCCATGCCCTGAACTCTGGTAGACGCGTGAGATTTTTGGTAAACAAACTATACCTTCTTGATGATAACACTACCACTGATACCGGCATTTTTAGCAATCAATTTAAGTGGGTAGCTTGGGCCCCTCCTTGCAATTTCAGCTATTGCCTAATGACAGTTCAGCATATCAGTTTACTCAGATATAACAAGGTTGTGCTCTGCAAACTTTTTATTTAATTGAATTAAGGGATTACTGATTTTATTTCACCACCTGCTCATCTTTCTTCAGTGTATCCTTGATGGAATCAACTTTAGCAGCAAGCGGCAAAAGAGTGCACCATCTGTCAACAACAATGCCTTCCTCGACGGCACACTGCAAAGAGAAAAAACAATTTAAGTGATAAACTGAAAATTCTGTACTCCCACCGTTCCATAGTTCACATTGATTTTTTTTTTTGGTGCATGCATTTTGCTATGTACCTAGATAAATAATATCTCTAGATACATAGCAAAATCCATGCACGAAAAAGTCAAAATGAACTACAATTTGGAACGGAGGGAGTAGAAAACACAGAATGTTGAAGAATATGGATTAGTTTACTTCAGTCAGCCATCTATAGACCATAATTTCAAGAATATATATTATATATTTCTACGGTGCTGTTTTTCAAATTTAGAAAAGTTGGACATGGAACCAACCGAGTTGTGATTAGAAAAAGTATTCCTCATGAAGCAAATACAAATATTGCATCATTTAGGGCATCCTCAACTCTCAATTTCTTATCTTTTAGTTCAGTTTCTGTTTGTGCTCCCACCTATCAGGCATCACCAGAATTATGGTTATCCATCATGCTTACAACATCTAATAGATGACGAGAATGCTGAACAAATAACACAAAATTAAAATTTATGATATGTATACTCCACAATACTTGAATGAAAACAACGCTGTCAGCAAGCTTCACTATCCTCTCATTGAGCTTTTCCTTTCCATTCCGTTTTATTATTTCTCTGCCTGAAAATTATGTCGACAAAAATAGAGTTCCAAACATTCACTTGAGCAATAAAATCAAGTAAGCAGATAGAACACGAAAAGGTCAGGCCTCAACGAGATTTTTAATCTTGCAAATAAACGCTCTTCATAAAGTGCTGCCGTCACCAACTATTAAATTGGTAAGGGCAACCTTTGCAGTTGTTCGAAGGACTCATTTGTTGTCTGCCATTAGTGGGATGCTCATCACCTCCAATCACCCCACCGCAGAACAGTTGCTGCCTCCCATTTTCCTGTCGATTTCAGGCTCCATGCAATGGAATAATATAAAAAAGTTTGACGCTAGAATTATCAGTACTCTCATTACGAATAGAAAGGTCACCCAAATAGCAATTCATCCCTCAAGACGTAGTGTTTCTAATTATCAATCAATTGTTCAGCTCCAAAGAGAGAAACCGTAAAGAAATAATCACACATTACCGATTACCTGGAAGGCAGCGAATGCTCGTGGTGTTCGTTAATCTTTCCTACTAATGGATTGACAATGGTGACGTAATGGAAATCAAAGTGAAGATACGGATGGTGCATTGGAGCAACGTAGGACTGGCAGTGTGATGGATCTGTTACGACCTATTTAGGGCGGCAGCATCAAGCAATCAACACGGGTTTTCCTGTCTGACGCAGCCGACTGATGCAGTCGTACACAACAATGTTTGTGTGGAAGGAGAAGGGTAGCCTGACCGTGAGAGGCACAGAATGTCGCGGGGCTCTATCTGGTGAGGAAGGATTCACGGAAACTGAATCGTGAAAGGAATCAAGCAAATTCAGTCCGTGATTACCGGTTATTCAAGAACAATCAGGGATTACACACCAAAGGATGAAATCAGGCAGCGGTTCACTCCTAATCCATGAAATTGCCCTAATGCCGGCGGCTAAGGCCCACGCAGCCCATGCTGAGTTTGATGGGGAATACAGCGAAAGCCAATACGGCAATACGGAATTGGATCAAACGATCGAGCAGTGCCCGGCGGCCAGCGCATCATTTCAACACTTCGACTTCCCTGCCCGTGCCCTACGCCGTCATGCCGATCGGCGATCGGGCGACGCCGGACGCGCGCCAACTGCCAACGCCAAATCGCCCTATGCAAAATAGTTCAAGTAATCAGATCTCACCGATCCGCACGTACCTTGTAGCGTTTGTCGCCGGAAGCAGGGACCGAAGATGCCACGAGGAAGAAGCCTCCGCGGCGGTCCGTCGCCAGGCCTCCTCTGCCACCGCACTGGCTCGCTGCTGCCGTCAGCGTCCTCTCCCACGGGATGCCGAGATACCGCAAGAGTCGCGCGATGAGAGACCGCGCCGCCGTCCAGACCCGTCCAGGCCACGGCACTGCCACCGCCGGCGTCGTCTTGCACGTGGAGAAGAGATACCGGAAGGTCGTGCGACATGAGACCGCGAGGGCTCGTGACGGCTGTTCGCATGTGGTGGTGAGCGCGGCAGTTTTCGCGGGCGATGTCGCGGCGTTTGGCGGTGTCGGAGAAGAGAGGGTACATGCGGGCGGGTAAGGAAATCTCGGTGAGAAAAGTCCAGATCGGTGGCGATGGTTTTACGCGTTCCATATGTCGGGATGTCGGGAAATAGGATGGGCCCACAATTAACTGTTAATCGGATGCGTTAGATGCATAATCAAGGGTGCAAAACTAAGGTGGGTAACATGTTTTTGGGTAACAATGATTTTCAATTCTAACGCTCTTTTGTAGTATAGATAAAAAAATCTCGGAACTTCAAGTGGTTGGTGACATGTTCAACAAATTATACGTTGTACGTCCCATATAAAATATATATGGAATTACT